>JAHXMU010000135.1:379834-410925 GCA_019455685.1 Philornis downsi | reverse complement strand
TGTTTTGTTTATTTGTGGCTGACTCAGTGAGCCAATAATCTCATACAGGGCGTAAAAGTGGGCTTAGTAAATTTTTCTTTCCATAAAAACCTAAGTTGGACTACGACGAACATTTAAAAAAAAAAATTATTCTATTCGGTCCAGCCGTTCTCAACTGATGTCCTTACCAACGAACGGCATTTGATTTTTATTTATATAGATATGGAAGATCGACATTAAATTCAAAAGTGAAGATTTTTTCAAATTTCATTCAACTTTTGTTGAATTCTGTTTTCCCATTAATTACTTTATCGTTTTGAACCAAAATATACGAAAAATATACATTTTTTGAAAATACATCCATCATATCTTTCTAAAAACAAGACCCGCAAATCCATTTTTTTTCCTTTTTTTTTTTGAAAAAAAAATATGTCTGTCACGAACATCTTTGTTCTCTACTCCATATTTAGTATTTAATTTACACACATAGAAGTTTCTGCAAAATTTATGTTGCCATTTGGCACATAATGATTGTCGCTTAGTGTAGCTCGTGGCATAAAGTTTTTTCCCTCACTTTACTACCTCATTACAATTCCAAAAAAAAAAAAAGTCATTTAAAGTTTGTTACCAACAAACATTAAGTATTTAAATCTAAATAATCACCTATCTACGAATGAATTGAAACGACCAATTCACTAAAGAAGCTGAATGTTAGATGAGCGCAATCACATCCTAGAATTTCCTTGGTATTAAAGTTTGATGTTTCTTGTAATATGATAATTTAGTTGAGTGAAGGAGATCGGCAGTTCTTGAAGCTTTCTCGTTACGCTAAACGGCAACATAATAACGGTAGCTATGGGGAATAGCGGCAAGTTTGAACATGTGTATTAAAGTCATATTATAATAAAATTGTATTTTATTAGGGGATTAATTGAGGGTGTATTATAATTTCCAAGAATTCGTATCTTCCTCCGTCGAAGGGGACAAAAGCACCATGATGGCTTGTTATTATTACCGTTGCTTATAATGTTGAAGACATGAAAACATCTAATAAATATCGAATTTCGATAACATCCTTGACGATGGTGCACGAAGGTATCTTACAGTCATTGATTTTCAATGGTATCATCAATAAGCTGACTGAATGTGACTTGCAATATATAACAATAACGCTTTTCGCAGCACCGAAAAACACTAAAGTTCTATATACCAAGAGTTCGTTTTACGTCACTTTAAACATGTAAGCTTCACTGGAAAATCTGTAAAAAAAAATAACTTTTTTAAGCATCGCTTCCGTAGTTTTATGTCCAAACTGAGTAAATATCTTATATACGAGTATTTATACAGCAAACGTTATTTACCTAAAATTTTTGAGATAGTGAACTGTCGCAGTAACTCTTTTCAAATGGCCAGTTGAAATTAACAAATTGCTTCATAAATTGTTGCTGTGATGCTTTACTGCATTGAAATGAAGTATGCGTGTGTGTATGTGGTTATATGTATGTGTGTAGCGTGAGTCACCGTTGCCTCCTTTTGCAACGGGAATGTGTTAGATTAAATTGTGTACAGTGTCTACTTCCTGATTGCTCAGTTCTTTTTACAGCACAACATGTTTGCAGGCTAAAAATATGGCTTCCAACAGCAAATTGTGTAAACTTTCAAACAAGAAATGCGAAAACTTATAAACAAGTTTTTCACAACAAGGAATGCTGCGATTGTGTTTCTAAATTTCAATGTGATGATGATAACTCACATAAAACACTTTCATTTTTTTTTTCTTTATTTTGCTGCCTACATTTATTTTTCTACGACGTTCGTTGTTGTCATCATCCTATTTATTTGCCTGAAACTGTAATTTTTCCGAAAACTCTATGAAACTTCATGGTAGTTGAATACAAGATTTATTACATTTTTACGCATACCACGTTTGAGGAAATGTGCTTTTGAAGTTGCCAAAGTATATCGATTTGTTATTCAACTACAAATTATTTCGCAGGTGCATAAATTTCAGTAAATTGTAACACTAAGTAGAAATCATGCTGGGCCGAAACTTACATATCCAGCAAAAAAAAAAAAAAAAGCATCCCAGGAAGCAAACATTCATCACATTTGGTGATGGGAAAGTAGTGAAAAATTGCGCAACCACCAATGAAATAAACATAATGTTGTCACTGAATAGAAACATTATTTTATGATGCATCTTTTCTATATGCTCATGAGTGATGTACATAGATGGGATAAAAATTCAAATCCTTGATTGCAATTTTTCATTATTCAAAAGGAATAACTTTTTGTTCCTGAAAATATTTCTGCCGTGAACTGTAAAGGCAGCAGGGTCGAAACTTATACATTCTGTACGATTAATTGCAGTCCACAATATTGGGGACAGAAATTAGCGATATAGATTCTTAAGGCGGTTGGAAATGTATATGCTTGGTTTGGTCTCTAAATATTTCTAGATTTTACAAATGGTATGGCAAACTTCGTATATCAGTCATCATATAAAAGAGGATAAAGAAATGTTTTCCCTAAAAATTTAAATGGAGCTCCTTTACATTGCCTACCAGACACTACATCTTCGTAGCATATTATAGAAATGTTTTACTTTTGTTGTTAGAAATTATAAATGCGTATCGAACCAATGTTTTTAAACACTACATTGCCGTTGTTTTGGAAGTGGTTTAAAAGTGTTTCGTTGGAAGCGGTAAATATGCAAAAATTGGGTCCTTAGAAGTGGTGAAAATGTTGTTCTTTTTGAATAACTACTTATTAGGGGCGTGATTATTGGAAGCGATTTGAATGGATATTTCTTCGGACAACCTACTGAACCTAACCTGTTTCAAAATTAAAGCTAAATGAAACAGACATGAAGCTATGAAACTTTTTCGATGAAACTTATTTCATTATAATGCTTGAACCTTGCCATCATGAAATGCAATGTCATTGAGGTAGGTTTTGACAACGTTTCGAGCGGTACCTCGGCGATAGCTTGTCGAATGTTGGTTTTCAAATGCTCCACCTTTTGGGGATTATCTGCGTAAACACGGCCTTTAATGCAGCTCCACAAATAAAGTGTAACAGCGTCAAATCGCAAGATCTTGGTATGCAATTGACGTCGCCATAATGTGACATTACGCTTTCTGAAAACTTCTCATGCAATAAAGACAAAATTGGACGTATTGTGCGGCTCGTGGCATCGTCTTATTGAAACCACATATCGTTCAATTCATCATCTTCAATTGCAAGGCGAAAAAAAGCTCAGTTATATTTTCGGCAAAGCGTACATTGCGATGATGCTCAGACCTGACCATATCTGTAACGTTTCAAGTCGCTTCAAATTTGTTTATAATCTTTCCAATTACTCGCACAGTGGGTCGATTATGACGACCACAATCACCCCGTAATAAATGAAAAGGGTTAAGGTTTGAACCATCACTTTTGTATTAAGTTTTTCAAACAAACCATATTCGTAGATGGTAAACCTTTCACTGAATAAATAAGACTTCAGGTTATAGACATTTAGTAACTGACAGCCCTGCCAGACCGGCTGTATTTAAACCACTAAATGCCCCTATATAATACATGAATTTTTTCCATATTCCGGCAAATATTTATGGATTTTTAATATTTTTCAAGAACCATCCTCTCGTTTTTATAGGCTGCTACTAACTCCTACCTGTTAGTTATCGAATAAATGAAAAATATGTCACGGAAGTTTTAAAAAGTTGCCATATTTTTATAACCGGTTTTGGCTTGAAGTTGGATCTGGTCTCATCACCAGATAAGTGGCCATGACATATACGCCCTCTTCTCATATATGCTATATTCCTATATAGCATACGAGTATATAATAACATATCTTCTCATATATTATTATATTTTTCAATAACCATGTCAACAGTAGTGTTGAAAAGATTTACAAGCGGGTATGGCTCTTTCCCATACTCATTAACTATCACCTTATAAAGCTTTTAAATAATAAACAAACTGAATAATATTTTTTAAACTCCGAAAATTACAGTGGGGAAGTTTTTTCATTACTGTTTAATTTTATCCAGTTACAGTATTTGCAGTCTACAGTGTAAAGTTATTGCCAAATAAATGGGCGTATCAGAATCGAATTCCTATCACACGAGCTGTGTTCAAAAAGTAAGGCGAATTTTAATTTTTCTTAAAAAAAATATTAATTTAATCATCAATTTCTATTTTATCTGCTTCAAAGATAATATACTTGTGCTAGCATTTTTTTCAATCCTCGAAGCAGTTCTGATATACACTTTTTGTATGTCCTTGACCTCTCTTAGCGATTCGGCTTTTACTTTCTCAATCGTCGCAGAACGCCATCCCTTCACGGGTCTCTTCAATTTTGGGAACAGAAAAAAGTTGCAGGGGGCCAAATCTGCTGAATACGGTGGCTGAAACATGATAACGGTGTTGTTTTTGGCCAAATAATCTCTTACAAACGAAGATGAGTAAGCAGGTGCATTACCATGATGCCAAAGTCATGAATTTTTTTCCACAATTCCGGGCAATTTTTTCGTATTGCTTCACGCAAATGGTGTATAACTTCAAGGTAATACTCCTTATTTGCCGTACGACCTTATGGAGAGAACTTCCGATGCACTACGTCATGGTAATCAAAGAAAACAGTGTGCAAAACTTTGATATTTTATCGAACTTGACGTACTTTTTTTGATCTTGGTTCTCTTGAACTCTTCCTTTAGGAGGATTGGGCTTTGATTTCGATGTCATAACTATAGGTATATACCAATGAGTCGTCACCAGTTATGACTCTTTTAAGCAAATCTGGATCATCGTTGAGGCCATTCAACAATTCCTGAGTGATGCTCATGCGACGTTGTTTTTGGTCAAAATTCAGCAATTTTGGAACGAACTTCGCTGCCATACGCTTCATGCCCAAAGTTTTCGAAAAGATTGCATGGCATGAGTCAACCGATATGCGACAACCTCAACAACTTCTCTTAATATGATTCGACGATTCTCCATAACAATTTTCTTGACTTTCCCAATATTTTCATCGTTTGTTGATGTGCTGGGGCGTCCAGAGCGAGCGTCGTCATTTACATCCTCTTGACCTTCTGTGAAAAACTTGTACCACTTATAAACATTTTTTTTGACTCAGGGTACCCTCACCGCGTACCACTGTCAACATTTCAAGTGTTTTTGAGCACTTAATTTCATATTTTACACAAAATTTGATACAACTTCTTGATCCATTTTTTTTTTTTTTCGATAGCAGAAAATCGCCGAACACGCAAAACACTTGTATTATTTATGCTTCTCATAAACAAACTAAACATGCTATATGGATGAAACCGTCAATATATCTTCGAGACGAGTGTACCAACATAAAAAATTGTAATAATCGAAAGTCGAATGTACGTAGCCCGCGAAATTTGAAAATTCACTTTTTTTGAACACACCTCGTATATTACACATCAATTTGTTTTAGTCGAAGGGTGCATTTTTTATCACATATTTTCGTTTAAATTGATGAATATATTGACAAATTATGGAAAAAGTTTAAAAAAATGTCGTTTTTTCATAGGTGGATTTAGTTCTTGTATGAACATTTCTTTTTCTATTTTCCTTTTTTTTTTTTTTTTTTTTTTTGTTTTGCTTTTGAATCAATTTTGTCCTATTTCGAACTTTATCTACCAATGAGTATAAAATATTTAATTTTTCTAGCTTCTGATATGCAAATGGATAGACAGACGCTATAGTTCTAGTTAGTTACTAGCTGTTATATAGAGTTACTAGCTGTTACAAAAGCAACGACAAAATGAATTTATCCCCATCCTATTATGGTGTTAATGAACAGAATAATAATTATGTAGTTTGGTGTTTTATTACCTTTCTGGGTTAAAAAAAACATATGTTTCTTATTTCCCCAACGTTCATTTCAATGCGAATTCCGAATCCCAAAGATCACTCACCAAACTTAACATGCACGTTTCTGTTGTTGAAATATTTTTTCACATGCCAAAAAGTTTTTCTTTTTTATATTCACTATGAATTTTATCCTTTCATTTACGTGGCCGTGTTGAGCATCAATAAATCTATAGAAAATATTCATACATGTCCTTAACAATATAAAAGCTGTTGCAGTGTATTGCATTGAAAGTTTCATAACTGCTATGACGGTTGAAGAACAACAACTCTCACAATCACAGTTTGCCACAACAAATTTTATGGGTAGATCCTTTTTAAAAGTTATATTTTTTTTTCTTGTTCAAATTTAATTTAACTAAATATGAAACACCCTAATAACCCCGTTACGATATGGATGCCAATACAGGGAACTCAGGCCATAATAAACAAAGTAGTTTTATCTCTTTTACTCTATTTATATTTAATAAAACACCATTAGACAGGTCTAATGTTCATAGTTCAGGACTATTTAATGAAAAACATTTCATATACCATGTGTGTTCATTGTTGTAATTTATTAAATATATATTATAACAAATAATGTTCATACGGTGCCATTGAACAGTTTCCGTTTTCCTGGAGCAGAGAAAAAAAAATTAATAAAAAAAAAACGCAAAACCTAACATAACCATAACATATAAGTGATCTGGAGATACAATGGCGTAGGAAACCCTTGCTTACACAAATAGTAGAGTGGTATAAATGTTATGGCTGTACAGCAATTCCACTTTGGCCATCCCTTTCTCCACACGCAGCACCATCGCCATCGTCAACGCCATCCCATCATCATCATCATCAACAACTTTCTTCCTTCCCTATGCCCAGGTTTATGGCAAACTAATGTTGCTATTTTACCAGTCCACTAATGTAAAGGAATTTTATGTTCCCATATGTTACTTACCCGTAGTTATATTAATGCTAACTTGGCAAAGGGACCTACGACTACAACTACATTTGGATTGTTGGCTGATATTTTCTGGCTGAATGTTTGTTTGTGTGTGTGCGTTTTTGTTCATTTGCTCTCTGTCGATTACCTCTGCAAAAGCCGTGAAAAAGAAGAAAAGAATGCAAAGAAATGTAACGGAATAGAAGAATGCGAACTTTTTATTTGTCGTAAAAACCAAACATTGCTGTGTAGTATTTTAACTGCGTCAGGACCATTTTGAATATAAAGTAAAACGACGGCACAACGACGACAAAAGCAGCCAGAAAGGAAGAGGAGGAGAGGAGAGAAACCCCTAACTGTGTAAGCAGCTATTATGGAATGTAGATGAATGCTATGCGGGACATACGTAAACGTAATGCCATATACTCTTAACTCTGTATATCAATATATACTCGTACGTTTATCTCAACACAAACACATACGCACACACATAATACATTTCCTTTTGCGAGTAGATGTAAGCATGTTTATTCTTTCCTTGTGGTGTTATAAAAACTTTCTATTGAACTTTTGTCAGGCGAGGTTGATGTTGTGGCCCTTTGCCTTAAATTCTGCTGTAGCTGCTGCCGATGTTGTTTCTCTTTTTTTCCACTCCCTTGATAATTCCTTCCTTTTGCCGAAGTATTGCTTTAAGGATACCGTAAATACAATGTTAAGAGTCCAACTCCGCCAGTCGTTCAACAAAAACTTCATGTTATTTCATATCATTCAATATAGCCAGAGTATAATTTAAGTTTTGTTTTTTTATTTACCCATATATGCATATTAAACACAGATGTGTGTGTGTGTGTGTGTTTACATATACATGTCTTAATACCTATCGATTTTATTCGTTTCGTTATTACAAGTTATTTTAGGACTTTATTTTAAAGTGTTACTTTTCGATTTCCTGACGCATCAAATAAAAAGTTATACATTTCATTTATAATAATAGGAAGCTTTACATGTCAATAAAAGTGACACGTAAGCCATTTCTACAGAGTAAAATAAAATGTGCCACAGCGAATCTGCATCATCGATACATATTATATAAATGTATTGTATATATATATATATATATATATATAGGCATTAGTCTGTCCAGGTAGCAACACAAGCCAGTATTGACATTGAGGTAAGACCTATTTGGATTTTTATTTTGATGCGTAATAAACTTGTAATTGACGTTTTCCCGCAATATTTTTAGTCTACTTTATGGTCTCTAATGTTTGCATGAAACTGCAAATAAATATCAAAAATCCATTAATTTTTTAATGGTGATCAAAAGCACCACGTTTCGATGTGACCGCGCTCGTCTTATTAGTACAATTCACACATGATTTCCTTATCAGGGGTATACTTTTACACTTAATTGGGCATATGCTTGCGAGTATTAAGGTATTAATTCATTTTAATGGCTGAAAAATATTCGAGCAGAGGCATGTCAGGTAATAGGAGAGTCGTATTTTAATCTTGATTTAGCTTAAGAAAATAAATGTAGAAAGTCGTATAAATAAACAAAAAGAAACAATACGAGCAAGAAAAATTGAAGCTCAATATCACTCTACACAAAAGCAGTCAACAAATAAAAAAAAATTAATCATTTTTCCTCAAGTTTTTACAGTCAGAACTTTGACTTCGAAGCGATTCAATATATGGATGGTTGAAAATTGGAATTGGTGATATTTTAATACAAACCAACCATTATACATTTAGGTTAGGTCAGTGTGGCAGTCTGAATATACAGACTCATTTAGACTGTATAGTTCATTGTGATACCAATTGTGATACCATGGACACTAGAGATATGGATATCCCTAGTTTCCCCCATTGAACCATCTTGAGTGCCTCAAGAAGCTCTTAAGCCGGGCAATATCTATATCACCCACACCTCTTAGGTTTCTAAAGAAATAAGGGACCAGCGTTAATCCCTGCATGTTCGCCAGAGCGGGGCAATTACAGAGAACATGTTCTATGGACTCCTGCTCCTCTTCATCCCTATAGTCACTAGTCGCAACCTTCAATCTCACTGCATTCTACATTTAACATTTTTACAAAATTTTGTCCTCATTACATAATAACAAAATTTCGAGAGAAGTTAAACGATTGTAAGAATCCCCCTAGGAAATTTAAAAAAAATTGCACATTTTTGAACAAATTTGAAATTCAGTTTCATCAATTTTTTTCAGAAAACTCATTTGCGTATGGAAAACTTTCAAATCCCAATGTCGTATATTATGATATAGAATTATTTTATAGGGGAATGATAGGTTTACTTTGTTGACCTCGGGCAAAAATAGCACAGTTGATATATCCTTGGTCCCGAAGCTAAAATGCTGCTTTAGCCTTGTTTCAAAATTAAACTGTTTAGTAAAAAATTATTAAATCGAATTTCTGGTTTTAAAGAAAGCTTGGAATCTTTTTCCATTTTCGAGTTGTGATACTTAGGATTATTGGATTTTCCTCAAATTTGTGCCATTTTATAACGAATTCAAATTATAGCACATTTCCATTTTTAGGGAATATAAATTGCTGTGCTCCTTACCTAAACATAAAATCGTAATCATTTTACGGTGATTCACAATTTTTTTTCTTATTTTTAAGGAAAACACGCAATTTGACAATTTAAAGTTTTTTCGAAATTTCTTTCTCAATGAATTGAGGAAATTATTTTTATAGGTTTTTCTGAAGTACTAATGCTATCCTAAAATACTACATTTCAAATGCATTTGCATCGAAATGGGGCCAAGAAGAAGCGTATCTCTGCTATGACAATCCTATGCTAAATTCATCGATGATTATCCAAATTTTCACTACTTCCGGATCAAGAGTTGTGGATCTTGTAAACATCTTTGGATGCTCTTTTTTTCTGGTGCGGATCAAATAGTACGATAAATAAAACGATTAAAAAGTCACCCAAGTCTTTACATTTCGCTAAGTTTAGATCAAACCATAATTTTTTAAGATTTTTCGTTCAATTGTTCCACTAAAACCACTTATGAAAAATCGGTAAAAACCTTACCTTCAATAGACATTCTATTTCTATTTCAATAGACATTTGCCGTGAAGCTGTAAAGACTCAATTTTGAAATTTGTACATGTTATTGAAAGCAAATTCAGCTAAGGAAATAAGAAAAATAAAGATATAATTTTTCATACTTGGAAAAATTCAAATTTTGAAAACTTCAAGTTCAGATGTCTTTGATATCTTTGAGAGAATCTTAGCTTATAACCTTTCGAACAATACCAACAGCTTAACTGCATGTACAATAATATGGCAGCACAAACAAAGCATTCTCCACTTAATACGGAAGAACTCATTTAGTCGTTTCAAACCGTCAATTTGACAAGGCTTTTGGCTCTTAAATACCTATCATTTGAAGTGTTGTTTATTTAAAGAAAGGTTTGTCATTTACGAATATGAATCGATTAGCAACCGAAAAACGTACAAGAAAAAGTTAAAACTTACTACAGAAGTGGTGGTTCAAATGTGATACAACACGACCGATTTTGGCTTTATTGCATGAGAAGTTTCCAGAAAGCGTAATTTCACGTTTTGGCGACATCGATTGACTTTTTTCGTTTATGCGGACAATCTCCAAACGTTGGAGCATTTGAAAAACCAACATTCGCCGAGGTACCGCCAGAAATGTGGGAAAAAGTGGTCGAAAACTACCTCAGAAGGATCCACTGCTGCAACCAATCCAGAGGCTATCATTAAAATGGCATTGTATTTCGTAAATGATGACAAAGGTCCAAGCATTACATTAAAACACAAGTTTCATCGAAATCATAGTTTTATGTGTGTTCTATTTAAACTCAATTTTGAAACCGAAAAATACATAACAATCGGAGGATATCAGGTTGGACGACTTGTTGAAAGTTTTGGTTTTACCAAGACATTATACGAATACATTACCTGAACATAAAAATAATTAATTTAAAGTTTACAAACAATGTTGAAACAACTATTTTAGATTTTCTGTATGCAAACGATTTTATACAGTATATTTGTTAATACTGCTCCTGTATCATATATTTCCAGGTATTGGCTCTATTTCGAACTATAAAACTGTTGTACTTCTACGGGATTAAAAACAGCTCCAAAGCTTTTCGCCCCAATTTTCGTTCTAAGACCAAGTGATTGAAATTGGATTGAATTTGTTTTATTGATTTGAATTCTTTGAAAGTAAATCTACAACAGTAAATCAAATACACATACAATAGAAACAAAAAAAAAAAAAGAATAGAATAAACCAAAAAGAATAGAATAATATGGCGATATGAAGTAACTTTGTTTGCACTTTATTTTATTTGTATTGATAAATCTACTTGAATATTCCAAAGTGTCTCGTTGTAATCCAAAGGCACAAGATATGTTTCCAGTAATAAGCAGTACGTTTAATATTTGTAATGGATTTTTGAATTTCAAGTCTACTAAAACATAAATCCAAATCCTTATGTAATATTCTGCAAGTATTAAGATCGATGTTTACATTTTTTCTTACAATTCTGTCATATTTTTTAGTATGAATATAAATATCTGTATGCGCATCACAGTTCTATATTAATTGGGCCAAAAAAGGGGTAAGAAACCACTCAGCCCTTTGATGACACATGAGTCGACACATAATAACATGCATGGAGTTTAATATAGCTTATCGTACATCGAATGTCCATTTACTAAGCATTCTCGATGAAATTTAAGGGACTCATTCTTTTTTTTAAAGATATTTGACACAAGTATGTTATTACTAAAAAAAAGTTCGGTTTTCTCCCTCATTGACTTTCTATAAAATGTGAAACAGAAATGCACGTCAATTTGCTTCTGCTACAAAATCCGCACAAAAATTATTCATTTCTTTGGCGTGCCAACAAAGATCCTCACACCTGCTGCTTTATGAATTCACCACCGCTGAAACACTGCCCCTTAAAGAATGTTTCACAAATCGATCGTTGTTTTATCAAGCGATATTTTGGTAATCTGCCAAAGGAAAACGATGGAAATTATGATTACTCATAATCCCTGCCGTGTAAGAAAGAAATTGTTTTCAGTTTGCAGAAGCTACTCACTATCACAATACGCATTACTTCACATATACAGTTTCTGTATAAAATACTTTTGGAAACTTGATTTCAAAAAGACAAGACTGCCTCGTAGAAAGGTATTTACATAGATTCTTAACGATTACTGCTTGAATAATGAAGATTCAATTATAAGAGATATATACATTAATAACTATTCCCTTGCATGCCATGAATCAGATATTGACGAGTTTCTCACATTAATTGAGTTTACACACATTCTATGTTTGAACTCCCTCTACGAGATCTACAGTTTATCGACTATTCCGAACATTACGGCTGAGAAACGCTTACTAGACTTGTCTCGAAGTACTCGTCAGACACTTCGAGGTGAAAATGATAGGTGGCTATATTAGGAATTGCGAATGATAATATCGTGTACTAACCATCGCAACATGTCTTCCAGATTGTCTTCAACTTTTTCACATTTATTCGTTGATTAAAGGGCCGCCTCAATTCGCACATCTATCAGATAAGGTTTTGGTCTCAAACCCAATAACCAAAATGTAGCGAATGTGCACAAAAGAAGCCTTGCTGGCTTCTCTCTTGCAGAGGAGGTGTCACCAAAGTGCTTAAGTGATTAAATAAAAAATACAGATTTATAATTTAAAATAAAGAAAACTGGTACAAGTTATCATTGGTCCATGACTCCATTGTCTACAACGATTTCATGCAATTGAGTTTCACAAAATATTATTTATTTTTTTTCTCAGCACTTTTCCGCATAAATATGCATTCATTTTACCATTTATCAAAATTTTAAATAATATTAATTTTAGTGTATTTAAATATATTTGATTTATTGAGTTTACATAACCCCAAAGGAAACAAGATAGAAGAGCTATATTGTATGACAATGATCACCAGTTTAAGTTACTATTTCTGGAGATTACACGGTCATTTAACTTTTCTAAAGAAGTTGGTTGTGTCAATGACAAGTTCGTCATCTTGTATCTTCTTGTTGGAATCACATATCACATAAGTCGATACTGTTTAATTCACCCCCCACAAAAAAATTAATATTATATTTCTGTAATCCATTTCATTCAATATAACTACAATATCTATTGTATTTTCAAATAAATTCCATTCAGTTAAATTTCCAGAACGTTAACTTGGTTAAACTATCAATATTTTATTTTAAAAAGCGACAGTTTAGTTACTTTGCAAACCCGTTTAACCAAAATTTGTGATCAGCAACCATTTAACTTAATACCTTGAACCTCGAGTAGATTCATTATTCGTATGAAACTTAAATAATTTCTATATTTTATGTACACTTTTTTTAAGAATACCCTTCAAAATATATAGCGTCTATATATGCTGTAACTCAATAAAGATTTCGTTACAAAATTCTTAAGACAGATATGAGTTTTCATATTAACTGAATACGACTTCAGTTACCATATTCAATCTCTATTTCATAGAAAAATCGATGTAGTAGAGGCGTTTTAATTTTCAACTACATACAATGCTCGGTCACAGTGTACTCTATACGAGTACATAAATCCCCAATTTTTGCCTTAATATTGATATCTCTCCTTTTTAGAATATTTTCGTTAATGTTTCTTAATTTGTTTGTACTGAAATCCGTAACATGGTCCATATGTTTTCCCATTCAGTAACATCATCATCAATCCACAATGAAAAGTATTTCATATGGTGATATATTTTATTTATTCATAAGATTAAATACATAATGCCATTGTAATACTGCCCCTATTAAATATGTATCATTTTGTTAGCATTGTTTCACATTATAAAGGAAACCTTGAAATTATATTTGAGCGTGACATTTCTAATATCGAGCTATTCAAGTGGTTAGCTTCTGTTTCTTGGCCACTTACTGTGTCTTATAGTACAACATCTGTAGCTAGTAAACGTATAAGATATTATATAATACTCGTATATTAAATATACTCGTATGTATAATACATACCATTAAAAGTTATAATGGATTTTCAATGAACAGTTTGGTTGTTTCCGGTCTATGTTTTTTGTTTCGTTTTGTAAACTTTTTTCCTTCACTTGCGTTCCTGTTGCGATAATGTCTCATGCTGGAAATCCAATACTTTTAGCAGCAAAAGCAAAAGTTTCAGTTCGAAGTTTAAGTTAAATGTTTTGGACTGAGTGGAAGAGGCACTGAAATTCCATTTCAACTTAGTGACATTAATACAAATTACAATAATTGTTCATTTAGCCTTTATGTTTTATCCCTAATGGGGATTTGAACCCTAACAGTCTAACTGTAGAAAATGCTATTGTACATCCAGCCTTAAAGTTACCACAAAATTATCTAATATTTGTATTAGTATTTCACATTAGCATATTTTCGGTTGTTGTTAAAACTTCTTTCGAAAACCAAAAACTGTTGAATTTATTTTAATGTGAAAACATTTGAAGGCGAAAGATTGATGTTGATAATCTAAGAAAGTTTTGCTTTTTTCCTCTTTTCTTCTAGAAGGAGGTAACGTACGAAGGTCATTCTATGACTAACTAGACTCATTAGAATAGGCTATTTTTGGTGGTGCAATATTTGGTGATTGTGACAGCGATTGACTGATTACGCACCACAAAAAGCAGAAAATTTTCATGTAAACTTGTAGAAAAACATTTGTAAATTTGAGTTCAAAACTTCATAAAATGTGTCCCAAAATTATTTTTAAATTTGTTAACTTTTGCTTCAAATTTAGAAAATTAATTGAATTTAAAAAATATACTAAAATACCTGAAAATGTTAAAAACAAAAACATGTCCTTTTTGGCATCCCGTGAATGGAATATAAGAGTGAATCTCACATTCATTTATTTTAATGATGTAATGAATGATGCCAATACAGACGAGTCAGTCATTCAGTTTAAGCAGCAGGTGTACCGAGTACTCTAATACTCAAAATGGCGTCAATTAAAAACAGATGATTGTACGGGGGTTCGAAAAGGTATCTGGCAGAGACAAAATTCCTGAAAATAAGTAATTTATTGGTAACATTTTCTGAGTAAGATGCCTGTAGATTTATCTTTCTTAAAAAGAAGTTTCTACAAGCTTCTGGCGAATCACTGTCAATATATGTGGCCTGGCATTGTTCTGATGGAGACACCACTTTCAAATCTCTCCTGTATAAACAACACAGAACAAATTGCTCCTAATAAAATTGTAATAAAAAAATGATAAATTTTCCAGTGGAAATTTTAACTTTCCGTCCACATCTTTCAGCCCACAACATAAATAGTTAAAACGATATGACAAAACACCTCTTAAAAATATTCTTCTTTACGTTCACGAGGCAGAACTTTCAAAAAATAAAGGAGTCTCAGTACATTATGAGCTTTTGTGGAAATGCAGTGAAGAGAAATCACTCAATAAGAATGTCTGTGTTACATTCGTTGTTGATGACTCTTCTTCTTCCTGCAACTTTATGCATTTTTGCCGCTGCTCTTTTTCCGAATTTAATGACTCGTTTCATTTCTGAGAAACAAACGTTTTGTTAGAGACCTCTATGTAAGTTTTCGCCCCTTTTGTGAAAACAAAAAAAACTGTTCGCTTTACTATACGAGTTTCTATGAAACATTGAAGCTAAATACCGCACATTTAACCGTGGATATGTGGGAGTTTAGGTTACGAAAAATTGGTATTGTTTCGAAACTGCCAGAGATAGTTTTGTTCGAGTTTAGTCGAACATCACACTACCCTCATATCAACAACAACAACACATACGAGTACACAAACACCTAGTAAAGAAAGTTGCGAAGTTAGATTATAGTTTTCAATGGTTGTGGTAAACAGCTGCTCCTTAGACGCATCACACATTGGGCCATTAGTTTATAAACAATAGGTATTATATATCCTTATGCCTGTATCCATATTGTTTAGCCGGTTTATGGATCATTTTCATGCGTTGTGTAAATTCAAAGTTTTGGTAACATTTTCGGTATTTTACTTTTTTGTTTGTTGCGAAGGATTGGGCTGTTTGTCTAAAACGAATGTGAATATAAAAGTTTTAAGACTCAAACATTTATTAGGATTAACTGAAAGTTAAAATGCTGTGCGAATGTTGAAATGTCACACATAATGCGTGGCATGGATAAGTGTAGTAGCTGATACACACAGCTGTGTGTGTGTGTGTGTGGGTGTCCTGTGATTGACTGAGTGCATGTTTGTGAATATTTAAACGATCTTATTAGAGTACACTTTTTGGTACCGTTGTGTTATTATTAGTACTTAAGTCCTTTTCATTTAATGTTATGTACATTTATTATGTAAATTACTTATTCTTTGTCCATATGACTGGGAAATTTAAGGGTATAGGGGAGACTACTTATGTACGCTGTACTAATAGCTTTTCACTTGAGTGTTGTTTTCAATTTCCATTTTTTGCCTCTCTCACTCACTTCCTCTTTTCAGTTAAGGCTAAGCTTCTCTGTGTTTGCCTATATCCTTGAGCTATTGTGACAATCAAAATGTTAACATTTCCAGCCGTCACAGTAGAAAGTATGACAAAATAGGAAAATATGTGTGGCAACCGTAAGAAGAATAGCGATAAAATGAGCCTGAAAATGGCACAAGTTGTGCGAAAGCATAACTTTGTGAATAGCGTCAATATTATGATAATATATTTTTGTGACTATATTATATATATATTACATTCAGTAGAATATATATATATATATATACTCGTATATATATATGTAAATATGTATAATATTTATGTATTGTATGCGGCTCATGTGTCACAGTTGCATACCGGGGATGTCATGTTATTGTAGTTGTAAGCAGACAATACAGATTCTTTCAATTTATATGGCACCACATGTTCAATCGTATCGTATGTATGTATGAAGAAAAGTGTAATAATATTTTTTCTTTCTTTGTAGATTTGTCTTTTTGCCACATTGATAGATGAGCAAATGTAGTACAGTACTCAGCAGTCAGTAGTCAGTGCTCACTACTCAGTGCAGTAGGGGACAGTAATACTTTCGCATAATTTTCTATTGGGCTTAGATACCCTACAGCAAGATGATATTACGGCAATACCATTTAAATATCTTTTAGAAGAACGTCATCAAATTTTGTAATTTTAATGTCTTTAGTTCGTTCATTTAGAGAAATTTCGAGAACATAAAAAAACATAATATCTAAAACATTGTCTTCTATATCACAGGGAAAGTGTTTGTCGTCATCTTCATTTCATTTCATTTTCATATTATCCATGTGCTTTGTCATATAAATAAGAAAGTGTTTTTATATTTTCCGTATCAGTTGGAAGATGAGTCAAAAATATGAAGAAAATGCCATTCGACATTGTAAAATAGTAACAATATATTATAAATAAGAAACAAAAGAAAGTTTTTTATTGCCTCAACCAAACCAAATCCTTGTCATTTAGGTCATATCTAACTCACAAAGATTTGATTTTAGAAACTTTTTCTATTTTATTTTAATATATTGTACACTTCTCGGAATTTCGCACTACAATTTTTATTAATATTATAGCTCATCATTTTTCAGTCTTCTCTAAATTTTTTTTTTTTTTGTTTTTTTTTTTTAAGAGAATACATTGAAGATACAGTAAAGACCAAATGACAAAATGAGAAATTTCATAAATTTTAAGTAAATTCAGCACACCCAGCTTATGGTACAGAGATTGCGATTACCTTCTAAGTACGGTTATTTTGAGCACTGTAAAAACATGAAATAAAGCCTTATCTTTGTAGTTCCATGCACTTGGAAATATTTTATTATTTCTAAGCTATGGATATTTATATAAAAAAATATTATCCTAAATGTTGTCCTAATTTCTTGGTAAGGCTAAAATGCCTACATTTTACTAAAGTTTCATTACATTTTCCTAAAAAAACATAATAGAAAAGATTGATATGTAAAAAAATATTAAACTTTTCGCAGAAAGTTGTCCTAATTTCTGTACCATAAACCAGGTAAAATCAAAATGCCTACATTTTGCCAAAGTTCCATTACATTTTCCTGAAAAATACCACAGAAAAGACTGAGAAATAACGAATAAGCTGTAACATTGTCTAACAGTATAATGCGATATTCCAAATAGTTTATCGAAAAAAAAACCTCGACTTTAAAATTTCTGTCAAAAAGAATTCTAACAAGCACCGAGTTTTGTTGAGCCGTGATTGTGTGCTTTCATAATTCCTTGGTTTGATCAAGGCTTAAAATTATTTGCTGTATAGTGTTATTGAACTATTGCTAATAACTTATTAATTACTGATAACAGATTATGCTATGAAACAACATGAGGTCCTTAAGCAACTGCTTACACGTGTTGGGGCCTACAAAATATGCGAAATAAATTAGAAATCTATTAAAAGTATTATGCTAAGCTATTCGTAGCGATTGCATATCTACAGGGTTATTTGAGAATGATTATTTTCTTATAATACTGAGATATTAGTTTAATATATGGAAGGGCCATTTTGATTCTGACTGTAAATATTACGAAAAAAATGCTCTAAAACGTATTGCTTACTAGAGAAAATGTGCTAGAAATTTGTTGGCCTAAAATTATTTCGTTAAGAGTTGTTAAAGAAAAGACTGTTTGTCTTCAATTCAATTTCCGTACATCATTCAAATTTTCTAATGTCCTTTACTTTCATTTTCCCAATATTCTATTCGCCCTTATAACTAAAGCAGGGTGAAAGTTGCTCAGTCGGAATTATTATTTATGATTATTTTCTTATAATACTGAGATATTAGTTTAATATATGGAAGGGCCATTTTGATTCTGACTGTAAATATTACGAAAAAAAATGCTCTAAAACGTATTGCTTACTAGAGAAAATGTGCTAGAAATTTGTTGGCCTAAAATTATTTCGTTAAGAGTTGTTAAAGAAAAGACTGTTTGCCTTCAATTCAATTTCCGTACATCATTCAAATTTTCTAATGTCCTTTACTTTCATTTTCCCAATATTCTATTCGCCTTTATAACTAAAGCAGGGTGAAAATTGCATAGTCGGAATATTCAACAAATATGTTGTGGCTGAGATTCCACTAGAGATTATCCATCGTCTTTAAATTTTGGATATTTTTTGACTCCTTTTCAAAAACAAAGTTCTTTCCAAGAGGTAATTCTTAAAAATAAACTGCGCTTGGATTAGAGTAATATTAAATATATTAGAATATATTAGTCAGGTCATCAAATAGGACGTATTTATGTATACTTTGTACTAAAAACAAAGCAATAATTCGACAACATCCAATGAAAATCCTTTCACAACATATTTGTAGAATTTTCTGACAAAGTAACTTCTATTTTAATGCAGTTCTTGCAGCTCTATTTTCAAAAGGACCCGTAAGGAATTTCAGAATTTTAGAGCAGTTTTCTTAAAACAAGACATCCTCAGATAGTACAAAATATCAATAGAATATATTGTATGAAAAAGAACATATTTGACGTACCAACGTTGAAGATAGAGCATGACTATCTTCAACCATACCCAGTGAAATCAACTGGGCTATAGTTTTATTGCTTCTCAGTGCGTTTGTTGTATTAACTTTTAAAATAACGTGACAAATTTATCCTCAAAATGTTTAAACAGACTACATGGATAATTGACAAAAGTAGCAATAAAAAGAATCGTTTTTGTCATTTATTTGAAAAAATATCTGCCTGTTCCCTCCCGCTTGGCTGCAAGACTATTTTAGATGCCAAAATAATGACACATATTTTTATTCTATTTTCTGTTTTATAAATTTTGCTATGTCCAAGCGGTAGATGGTTTATGACCATTTCCATGCGAATTTTATAACTTTTTTTTTTTATTATTATTGTTATTTTCTTCATACAATTATCATTAACAGTGTTTATAATGTCTCTGCGCCTTATAGGCTTTAATGGAGACCAGTTGGCAAAATGAATAATATTCAAGTTAACATTTAAAAATCTGAAGAAGAAATATATATATATCAATTAATAACGTAATAGTTGTAATAAAAAAAAAAATATATATATATATATGTAATTTTGAATAAATTAGAAATCATAATATAATATTTTAGAGAACAAAATAAATTATAGAAGTGTTTCAATTATTTCAAGTAAATATAATTTAATTTTCAATTTAAATTCTGATATTCTGGCAATTTGCCTAAGATAATGTGGTAATTCATTACATACATGAAGCCTAGCATAGCCTACTTTTTGCTTTGTCAGCTCAAATCTACATCTTGAAGGTACTAATTTTAGACGCTGACGTGTATTTACTTGGGATTGGGCAAAATGTTGATGAAATGTTATAAATGCATTACCAAATTGACCCCCAGATTTGAACACAAACAAACAAAGGTTTTGCTTATATATTCCTTTTACGGGAAGAACACTTTTAGCATAATTCTTAAACAAATTAACGGTAGGAAACTCTATTGGCAAGTTGTAAACAATTTTTAGTGCTTTATTTTGTGCACTTTGCAAAGATTTCAGACAAATACAATTTTTAGCAGCATATACTATTGGTATATACACCAGATGACAATGGATTAAAGCATAATATAATCGAAGTTTGGTTTCTGTTGACAATTTATATTTAAACTTCCTTAGAATTCCAGTCGCTGACGAAATTTTTGTTTTCAGTATTTCAATATGCATGTCCCAGGAAAGGTTGTGAGAAAAATTAATGCCAAGATTCGATTCAACAATTCAAACTTTAAGTAATTTGTAGTAGCCCGTATATATTTTCCGTAATTAGATTATTAAAGCACATAATTCGTATATAAAAATATATATTGGTTGCAGTTCTATGCCTACCCAGTTGTAAATTTCGTTTCACTGGCAAATTTCTCAATGAATATAAAAATTCCATGTTCTATTCAAGTGTATTTGGTGTACGAGTATTTTTCTAATTTGGTTTGAAATTTAGTCTATACATGGAATTCAAAATATATTCTAATCGAGTAATATCATCTAACCAAGAAAACTCGAACGAAAGCCAGATCTTTATTCCTAAATCCAACATATTGTAGCCTACACAAGTAATTGTGATGACAGAAAACAAGATCTGGTGGAATCACATCCGAGAATTGTAATACATTTTTGCGTTGTTGGGAATATAAATTCACACACTGTGATATTGTGAATCTACACCTATCGAAATTACACAAAGTACAACAGAAGCTAAGACCATTTTTTTTCTCTAGGTATTCCTACACTTCTACAATTTTACAGAGGAGTAGAATATTTCCACGTGTATGTCTACATTATTTCAATGGATTTTATTTTTAGTCGCTGGCTTTACAATAAATGATTTTGGTTATAAATTGCCACCGCGTTCACCGCATTCTCACGTTTTTGCCTCCGCTGACTTATTTTTGTATCCAACTGTAAAAAAACATATAAAAGTTGGCTTGAAAGTAATCATAAAAATAACTCGTGAATTTATGTTACTGCACAGGAAAGAAATTTAAAAAAATTTGGCAATATATTGAAATGACTAATATGAAAGCATGTGGAGTGCATACAAAATTATATCTGTGAGAACAAATCCCCAAGATATAAACTTTGTATGTAATATTTGTAATATCTCAAGTTTTTTGATGTTGACCAGCAACACTGAACTACTAAACGGTCAAGTAATCAACCGAAAAATATGAAACCATTTCATTTTATAGCCCATGGTTGCTCTCAATGTACTGTAATAAAACAACCATATAGTAGAGTTATTCATATCTGGCATTGAAGGCAAATAAAAAGGCATCGTTGAGAGACTACTTCATTATACTGTCATTATTGACACCAGTACCTGTTGTTTTGAGTGCTCAAACTCTCCTCAAATCTTCTACTTTAGGGCGCTGGTGCGAACGTAATTTACAATTACTGTAGTTATATCTTAACAGATAGATAGCTGGTTATATACGATATACCATGTGTCAGATTAAGTTAATTTGGGAGTGAGTGTGTTTATGTGTGTGTGTGTGTGTCTGTTTGCTGCTACATATGTTCATACTTATATAAATATAATGCATATAACATTATATTTTTGTATATTATACCGTTTATTTGCACGAATGTGAGTCATGAGTGTGTATAATTATTATAATTTATGATGATTTATTTAAAAAATAAAATAAAGAAGGATATTACAGCTCGCACACACACAGCTGTTCTACACCACAATAATCATTATACTGACACTGACACACGAACGAACATTCCTAGCTAGTATCTACAGTTAATGTTTATGTCTTATACACATACACTCCGTCATATTTGCACAAGTACACTCGCATATAATTAAATTTACTTTGAGAAAAAAACTGAACAAAACAAAACACACACTTATAATACATTTTTATATTTACTACCTGTGTAAGTGTTGGATTTTATTGTTTACATTTGTGTGTTATGCAGGTGTGCAGGCGTACGATGTAGATATGTACGTGTGTCAACTGTCTCTTTTGGCTGTGTTTAATGTCTCCTCTGCGTGTGTGTGTGTGTGTGTCTGTGTGTGTATGGGTGTGCGTATGGGTGTGCTTTGGAATGTCTGCCTGAGTGTGTGCGTTAGTGTGTTTACATACGGTGCTCTTAGAAAGTCAAGCTCGGTTCGCTTAATTTTTCAAAAAATTGTAAATATTTTATTATATCCTTTTCATTTTGATGTAAGAGTTGAGTATTAACACTATGTCATTCCCTTTGTCGCTCTGTGAAGTGTATGAATTGACAAGAGGGCCTATAAAGAACACAATTTATTTTTGTTAGCTGCAAGATTTTAAGTCAATGCAAAATCGTTGGGACCCATCTTCCCCTTCTACACCTGTTGAAAGCATTTACATAATAGATGGTATACAAAACTTGTTATTTGCTTTATAAAACCTTGAACTTTTCTATGACTCCCTGCGACATACATATATACATATGTATGTATTTTGAATTCTTGAATGTGAAAGGACTTTGCCATAAGAAATCAAATGCGTTGTTTGTTGAGGCCTATAAGAGGTAATGTGGTAAGGGACAGACCCATTCAGTTTGCCCGGGGGTGGACATGGAAGTTTACAGAAATTTAATGTGATGCAAACAAAGCAATGTCAAAGACCAAAGATTGGACAATAGACTTAAATGCTGCTTATAAATTATTAGGCATCGTATTTACAGCAGTATCCAATTACTCAGTTTTGGTTTTGGTTATTCCATTAATCGTTAATTGTAAACGAATAATCGATTACCCACGCTAGAATTTATTGAAAAATCTATTATTTGTTCACCTAACAATAAAATATACTAGAATTAAAACTTAAATTGAATGCCACCGATACTTTGCTTACGATTTGGTTGTAGCTATTAGAAAATGTCCTTGATATCGCGTATTAAGATTAACCACTTCTAAAGATATTGAACAAATGTTAAAGAAATTATTAGAAAAATTGTGATAAATAAAAAATATTTACAAGACAAATATTTATTATTGTCTATAATTTTTTAGCAGTATTTTCAGTATTTAATTCGCATAAATACTTATCCAGAGTATCCAAATATAAAATCTTCTTCAAATCACTACAAACTACTGCCACATAAATAAATTTTGTTATAAATATAGGAATTAAGGGCAACATGAGAATATGGCAACTTTATGCACCATATGAATTTGTAACCAGACCACCGGAATAAAACACATTTTTCTCACAACCAAAACGTTATATTCAGTATTTTGGATAAGCTTATCATTCTAGAAAATAAGAAGCCAATTGTACTTTTTCTTGTGAGATTCTTAAACTGAATCTAAAAGTACACAGAAATCTTAACTCACCCTGTGTCCTGTCTTACCCAATATTATTTGTTGTTAAATTGAAATGTATTTTGTTGTATTACTATCATCCAGAATGTGATTGCGTACCGAATGCTTATGCTAATAAAACATAACCCATATTGTGAAAGTATTTCTATATAAATCTGATAAATAAGCAAAATTCCAATGCAAATTCTTGTTGTTTTTATAGATTTATTTTACTTGGATAAATGTTCATGTGTGTGCCAAAAATTGGCAAAGCCTTATGTTCTAAATGAAGAATAAATATTTGTTTTTTACAAAAAGTATAATATGAAGAAATGGTTTCCAGGAATTAAAACGCAAATCTTATAGCTGATACACCAATAGTTTCATTTTCTCATAGAGATTAAAAAAAAAGTTTCTATGATAAATTTCAAACTTAGAGTGACCATTCACATTAAAATTATCACAAATTATCACGTAACAAAATATATCTATCTCATCACATCTTATTCAAACAACTAACAAATTTTATCTCGAGGGGTGCAATGTGTAACTTGCATCCAAAGTGATTCACGACGTCCATGTTTTAGCACCTGGGCAATTTTGCTTATTCCTCTAGAAAACTGTTGCTGCATTAAATAACGAAACACAATTGGTTGAGCCTGCTATTCGCCATTACAGTTACAGACAGATATTGAAAATATAATAAGAAAGAAATAAAATAAACCCAAACCCTCAAAACCCTCTACACAAAAGGATCAGCTATCCGTCAAATGTACAAATGACTTTAATGCAATTCAGAAGATACGATGGATACGACAAAGATGCACACGATATACGAATTTTTACATTAGCTAGGGCTGAGCCGCACATAATTCGGACTTGGATTTTTAGCTGGCTGGTAATTTAGCCTTTGCGCCGTTGCTTTAGCCTATAAGCAATTAGATGGCCAACGATGAGACATTGATAGGCTTCTAATATTTTCAAAATTTGATCCACTCTTCCATCATGGATTCAGATAACCGCTGCATGTCTACAAAGTTGCCACACGAAATTCTTATGAAATCTGTCAATTACTATGGCAACACCTTCGTAATCCTGTAGTTCTTGACGCCCATTGGCAATGTATAAAAGAGTTATATACGGCAATGCTGTAGTCGTTAGTAATGCATACTATGAGAGAACACTGCGTGTTAATGTGTTGATTCTTTTATATTTAACCCATTTATTTAAACCGGTTTAAATGCACGCTACAACTAGCCTTATCAAATAACATAATAAGCAGTTTTTTAATAATTGATTACTATTATTACGGATAGTATGTAGTTTAAAAACAAAAATCAAGCATCTTCATCAAATCAAATCATGGATTTTAATTCTGCCATAACTTAGTTTGGAATTTGTGGCAGATCATACATATAAAGGAGATAGAGTACAGGCCCTTATGAACTACCATGTGGTACTCCAGAGCTTATTTTAAATGCTTTTTAATATTCATTTTTCTCCTTCATTTCCAATCATTTGTCTACGTATTATGATTTAAAAGTTACAATATTCGATGTATTAAATTCAACTTATGAATTAGGCCTGCATGTTATACACTGACCTCAAAATATGTATCTGCTTTTTTAAATCCCTTTTCTATGTTGTGTGTTATCCCGGTGAATTTGTTTAAATATGGACTGTTTTTCTCTAAAGCTAAACTGATGGTTTGGAAGTCGATTTTTTTGGTGAATGATATCGGTCGGTAGGATGTCAATTCTTCCTGTATTTCGCCTGGTTTGGGTATCATGTGTGGATGAAGAAAAATTATTTATATGAACAAAAATAAGTATTTGAGTTTTTTAAAGTAGCAACATTCATCTGCCGCTCTGTGTAAGCAAAATGGTGTCTCTCCTGTTAAGAGCTGTGCAGGTGATCATAGGCAAGAACTTGAGTCATTAATTACTTTCCACCGATATGTTTTTTTCTCACGAAAATTGCTGCAATTGCAGTGGGTTACTTCAACAGGTCTCAAATCATTGCTGTTCATAAATAAGGTAACGAAGATTTTGCTGCGACAAAAAGAATAAACTCTTCAACCCATAATTGTTCTGCAGGAAAACATTTTGTTGTTTTGGTTGATACCAAACACACAAAATATATGTGGAAAAATATATAGGTTAATTTATTAACAACAACATCAAGAGAAAGCTAATAAAGGTTCATATTCTAAGAATCTTAAACTGTTCGCTCCTATTATTTTTACATTACGTTTCGTTTTGAAAGCAAACGTTTTACAATATGTTTTAATACGTCGAATACGATATGAAGAGGAGGGCTTTGCTTTCATGTACGTATATTGATGAGGTAATCAATTTGTCTTTAGTAGATTTACGATTACTGTCATTAACATGATATTGATGATATAACTATAGCCACATTAAGTTTTCACTTTAGTTGAAATTCTTCGTCATCGTAGGCAAAAAGTAATCAACTTTTCAGGGATAGTCAGCGCTCCTGGCTATTACCGTTGGAGCGCTGATCATAACTGAAAAGTATCCAAATATCGAAATGGAATAACAGCCAAAAGGGTTTGTTTTCTTCATAAGAAAAGCACTTAAATGTTGAAACGAAATAACAGAAAAAATAAACGAACTAAACCCTAAATATTTGAACATATTTTTCGGGGAATTATTTCTTTCTTTATTTATTTATTATTTTTTTCTTTTGCTTGGAAGTTATTTTATTTCATTGGGTGATTATTTCATATCTCAAAACAGATAGTCTTCCTTTTATGGAAGCGGAGAAAAATACAGGAAAGTGGTGTTGTTAGAAAAACAAGCAAAATAAACTGACTTTTGTGAGATAAAGAGGAGAGCTACATTAGTAACTTAGTTCATAGAAATAAAGCAAGCTGAAAAATGTATCTCCAAAGTATAAAGAATACTTATTTTTATATGTTTTCTGCCAAAGCAGCTTGCAATAATAAATGACTCCCTGTTTTCTCGAAATTCAATAAGATTAGTTTTACAAATATTACGAAAAAAATCATAAAACTATTTAAAAGTAAATACAAAATTGAAAATATCTACATTTTGATTAGAGGCAACAAATAGGATACGCACTAATACTACACAAAATTCAAATTTCAATAAATAAACCTAAATCTAAATTAAACTCTCAGTTCAAAGGACCATCTATACACACAAATTAAACTTACTCAAACTACGCGTTAAATTTAGAAAATATTTTGTTAATTTTTGATACATATCCTTAACTGAAATTTTAGTTATTTGTACTATGCTTGTTTTATTGACGCCAGTTTTGCATACTTTATACCGAGTTTTGAAAAATTAAAATATTTTAATTATTTTTTACTATTTTTATTATTATTTATTGCTAAGTAAAATAAATTATTTATATTATTACCCGAAATACTGGTGTTTTATTTGTAGAAATTGCGAAATAGTAATACGTTGCTTACCACAAACATAAAACCAAAACTATATACAAATACCAGTAATTATAGTCTAAAAAAAAACTGAATAAAAATAAATCATAGCTCAACCGTCTAGGCCTACCACATATAAATCACCCACCAACGACGTTTTTCGAATTCCTCAAACTCGCCAATATGTGAAACACATGACTGCATTGTAGAGGGGCTTCCTATATGTTTTTTCGCGGTTTCCTGTTAACATACATTACGAAATGCATTCTCATAGAAAGCAGCATGCAGGATTTTCGTCGATTAAAATGCGACTGTCGGCAGTTGCCGACATGGTGAAAGCAAGATGTTGAACTTTAAAAAGAAGAAGAGTCTCCTCAACCATTACTCTTAATTTCTTTTGGAAGATCTAACGGAGGTCTTCCGGTCGAAGCAGACAAAAAAAGTGTCATGTGGTTCATTAGAGGATTACTTTCCAATTTTATGATGTTTTAATGTGCGAAAGGCCAGAGTACAGAACATACTGCTTCCAACCAGTAGGTTAAAAACGAGTAGACAGGCTTCTTCTTTTCGGCATATTTTGATTTCATTATGTTGCGTTTTTAAGGGAATTTGCAATTGGGGAGAAAACAATTTTTGCAAATTTCCTTACGGAGTCACAGCCATATTTACATATTTTTTGAGTTTTTCATTTTAGCGATTTTTTTGAGAATTTGTGTGTTACTTTGGAAAGGTATAGTTTATTACATATGAGCAAAGCCATCTCCAATTGGCCAATTGCGCATTACCCATGAGTAATGACATTCTTTCGTAGGTAGTAATTATTCACCGTAGTAACTATTGTGCATATATCGATATACCTTGCTCATGGGTAATAAAGGGTGTCCCAACAAGAATGCAAGATTTAAATGACTGATACAGCAATTGAATTGTTTCTCTGACTGTATGACATGTGGCGCCGTCTTGTTGAAACCACATGTTGAACCACATTCATTTCTTCAATTCTAGGCACGAAAATCTGGTTATCATTTCACAAAACCGAACACCATTGACTGTTTGCGCTTGACATGCCTCATTTTCATAAAAAAAAACAAGTCCAATTATTCCTCCAGCCCAAAATTCACACCACACAGTGACACGCTGAATATGCATTTGCTTCTCGTGAATCACTCGAGGATTTTCCTCACCCCAAATGCAACAATTCTGCCTATTGACGAAGCCATCAAGGTGGAAATGGGCCTCGCCACTGAAGATGATTTTATCGGCAAAATCGGCATTTTCATGTTGTGTCTCCAATACCCATGGGTCCATAGTCAGCTGGCTTCAGTTCCTGACTCAATTGAACTTCGTATGCATGAAGATGCAAATCTTTCGTCAAAATTCGCTGCATAGTGGATTTGGAGACACCAATTTGTTGGTGTCGAATTGAGGTGCATGGAGTTTGAGCAACATCATGACGTACAGCTGCGGCATTTTCGGTCGATAGACCTAGTCGAAGGCGCGTTGTTGTCTTTACATCACTAACAGACCCAGTTTTGGAAAATTTATCCATTAATCTCTTTGCAGTTGATTCTTTTGGGGCATTATTGTGACCCCAAATTGATCGCAATTTGCGAACTGTAGCCGCAAAACTTTCACCATTTTGGTAAAATAATTTCACAATGAGAATGCGCTGTTCATTCGTGTAGCGCTCTATTTTTACTTTAACCTCGTACCTTCTACTAGCAAACAATAACAATTGTTCAAATGTCAAACAATGACACTTCAAATGGCGCCAAATTTAAATCTTGCATTCTTGTTGGGACACCCTTTCTTAATTTTCACGACAGTGTGTATGGATTACTTATGGGTTAGTAGATACGAACTCTAAATTACAGTGAATCCATTGTAAAAGAGGAATGTGGTTATATGAGCCATTGAGACAAATTTTTTTTTTTTTAATATATTTTTAATTGAACTGACATCTAAGACAACAAGAAAACAAACAAAATATCAAAACATGATTTGTTCATGAATGAGATGAAATATATTTATTCAATAAACTATGTGCGCTAAATAAATCAAGCCTAGAGACTCATTTGCATGAAGGCTGTAGAAAGTTATTGCTTCGTCCTAGTCAAAAACAAAACATATATGCAAATAAGATAAGAACAAGGGAATTTGTAAAGGATAACACTAAGCTTGGATAATTCATTTAGATGGGAATACTTCATGGGACATCGTTAAATCTATTTAAAATATGATATTGGATTGATTGACATATATCTTGTACGATTTGGCTGCAATATTTCTGGGTACAGTTTACATGCTCTAAATCACAATGCGCGGTAAGACAGAATGAAACATATGCCAAAGAGGTAAAAATAATTTGAATACATTTTAAAAATACCCTATCGAGTTATTATGATCTTCAAAGAGTTGATTATGGAAAACTTAAATTTCGATGCTGGGCATGGACGAAGGTAGTCTCATTCAATGCGAGGCTACATTCGCTTTCATTTATGCAGAATTTATGGCCTTGTCTAGGGAATTTCATAATCTTCTATGATGTAATTTTCAAAATGACGGTTAAATGATTGAAAACAAAATCACATTAATGAATGTACACACTTGTGATCACAAAATTGTGATACAAAACAATTATTACTGTAAATAGAACTGGAGGGAAAGTTTTTCTTCAATACTTCAACTAAAATGGAATTTGTTACTTCAATTTATTTTATTATTTTTACAGGCTGATTGAATCAATTTCTTTTGCTTTGTAATGTAAACAAAAGTAAATGATTTCATCTTTTGAATAAATTATTTAATCTATATCTAAAAAAAATCAATTGCTGTGCGTTAGTCTCGCTAAAGCTCGAGAACGGTTGGACTGATTTGGCTCATTTTGGTCTTAAATTATTGGTAGAGTATTCCGGAAGGTTTAAAAGGTTTTATTTGAAGTGATAGATGGCGTTGGAGATGAGATTTTTGCAATTAATTTTTTTTTTATCGCATTAACATTTTGAAGGCAAAACAACGTTTGCCGGGTCAGCTAGTTATTAAATAATAATCATTACTTTGCCAAGCAAACCTGTAAAGGTGACAGAGAACAAAAAATATTGGTCATTAAGTATTCTGCAGTAAATCTCAATAAGTGTTACCTGAAATCAATATTGCTCATACAAATATCACATTACTGCTTCACAGAATGTGGACATAATACAGATGTATAAAAGGTAAATTAAGTAACCAATTCAAAATCTAAGTATTCGTTGCGATTTCATCTAATTTGTAGAAGAACATTTGTCTAAGTCTGAAAAATTACTGAAGACGCTCGATATTAAAATCGCACTAAGAATGTTATAATCGTAAAATGTTTATCTTTTCTTTAAATTTCTCATGTTTCTGGTTATGGTCAATTTAAAGAATGTTTAAAATGTTAATGTTTATCTACTTAATTTTGTGTGAAATACGCAATATCATCTAAGGCTGCTTACAAATGGTTCGCGGAACTAATATTGAGTTGCTGCATCTTTGGTCAATTAATTTCCACAAGGTTGCCAAAAAGGAAATATATCCAATCAAATACAGGAGCTGTACGTGAAATGACTGAAAATAACTGTTACGTGATACACAACCAATTTGCGGCTTTACAGATCTTTGAAATGGAAAGTGAGTGAAACAGAGTTTAAAATGGCTGTATTTATTTGATATAAAGATCTTAATTGACAGCCAATAACGGCTGGTATCAAACGGTGGCTTTCTCAGTAATATTTGAATTATAAAAAACCTTTTCTAATCTGTTTGGATTTAACGATGTGGTAGATGCTTTACGCAACAACGCCTTCACCTATCCACCACATTAAAATGATTATGTGGCCTACAATGTACAATGCAATATGCTGCGTAATATAACATTATCAGCATCTACCATGCGTGGGTTTCGCTTGAAGTTTGTCGCATATATATATATATATATATATATATATATATATATATATATATATATATATAT
>JAHXMU010000135.1:333156-379824 GCA_019455685.1 Philornis downsi | reverse complement strand
TATATATATATATATATATATATATATATATATATATATATATATATGTATATATATATATATATACATATGTATTATGGTACAGCACATACTCGTAATATATGCAAAGCCCATGGGCACATAACGATATAAATAAAACGATGCCCATATCTGTAAGTATTCTTTTTTAATTGAATTGAAATGTTTATCTTTCGGTGTGGTGAAAGATTTAATCAAATCCACTTGGCTCTTTACAAACACAATACAGACAATAAATATGAATAAACCATTCATTGTGTAAAACACATTGATTTAATACAATGCTTTAGATTTACATTAGAATCTAATAAAAGTCGTCCGATAAAATATCTTTCGGTACTTTTGGGGGAAAATTCCGGGAAAAGATAAATGATAAAATTATGCAAAATTCTTGCCTGAAATTAAAAATATTCAATTCGATTAAGGCCCTGAACGAATGACCCGAATGAAACGCGGCTAATTAATGCCGTCACCAGCCGTTACCATGCAACCCAAAGGTTATGTCTAAGAGTATTTACAGAGATTTGTTCACTTTTGAAGGGAAATAAATGATTTTCGTTTGTATATATCGATATATTGCTTCGATTTAAACATTAATTAAATCAGCTTACAACTTTGTAACCGTGGCAATTAAAAGTTGTTTATTTATTCATTTACCGAATTTACTAATTTACATGCCACAAAATGGTAAACAACACGTTTTTCTTTTTCTAAATATAATAACTAAAAATCCTAATGTAATTTAATCTAAAATGAACTTTCCTATACAAAAATTCGAAAATGGAAAATTCCTGTTGCAAAGTTATAAATATCATGTAATTAGTTGATTAATCTCTTATAATTTTTGGATGAAAATTTTCATACAAAAATCTTTATACTCATAATTGTGGAGAAGAGAGAAATTCTCCAAAACTTACTGCTTTCTCCAAAAACACTGCAGAATGTGAAAGCCAGATGCAAAAATTCTTAATTTATTAAAGTTTTTAGTAGCTCGATTAATTTTTACACCATAACATTGCGTTTGGTTCATTCGACAGCATCCATCACAACATTCATACCAAGAATGATGAGGTTCCTAGTTGCAATTATCTCCGAATCAATTGGTCTAATTTTAAAGATTTTGTTTTTCAATTGAAATTAGATTACTATTTTATTCAAATCATCTTTGTTAAATTTAAAAAAGATATTACACTGTGATTTGACCATTCTGCTGTGTTCCTGAATATTGAACTTAGGAATGATCCACATAAAATGGCTCTTTCAACCATCTGAATGATAGTCTTGTGTGAAACACAGCATGATGCATCAGTCCCTTATTGAGTTTGGTATGTAGGGAATGAATGTCTGAATGAACTGGTGAAACACAGCATGGTGCGTCAGTCCCTTATCGAGTTTGGTATGTAGAGAATGAATGCCTTCCCGGACGGAAATTCCTGGCAAGTTTGCTCAGTTTTATTTTATGGGTATTTCTTTTGATTAGTCCCGAAAAATTTGCCTGTTCACAAATAAGAATTTTTACAAAAAACTGCGCATTTGTAAAACTCAACTTTACATTATATGTCCGCCTTGCGATTCCCATACGTTTTGAGAAAATTGATCGAATCATAAAAATGAACAATTATGGGATAGCAAAATCAGGGATTATGTTATTAACAAAGCCTTAGCAACAGCAGAAAAATATAACTAATGCTCAATATTAATAATAAGGTAGCAATTTTTCGACTAACCTAAGTGGTTAATAAATAAAATGTAAATAAAATTAAAAAAAAAGTAAAATAATCTAAATCAAATTACATAACATAATATCGTTCACTCTGACCCCAATTGCGAAAAACAAAACATTGGACGAATCCGAAAGCAACGTTAACTCTGAGAAAAAGTAAGTGACCCCCTCAAAAACTTAAGAATGTATACTGATAGTCTGTATACTGACTACAACTACTAACGCATTAGTCATTCGCAGTTACATCATCAGTTGTTTGGTACATTTGCTGCAGTCAACGAGCAGCAACAGTTGCGCCAAAACAAACAACTGTTGACTCTGCTGAAACTGAAGCAAATATATTGACAGCCGCAGCAATACCCAACGCATTAGTCATCTGCATTTGCTTCTTCAATGGTTCTGTATATTGAAAAAGGAGTACATAAATCGAAATTGCAAATAACAGTCAACAAGGAATGTTTATCAGCATCTACATCAAACATTCAAATGGATTTCTAGGATTAATCAAAATATGCCGTAACTATGAAAACAGTCAAACTATGTGGATAGTTTGTAATCTACTGCCATCATACTAGTAAAGAGCTATTTCTTTACAGTTATTTCTTAAAAATCACTTCTTACGAATGTTCACCGCAGATGCATCTAATAATATCCAATGTGAAGCTCAAATTTTCGATGATACTTTTCAACATTTTGAGTGGCATTTGTACAATAATGCGAGCAATGTTGGCTTACAATTTCTCATTCACAGCCATTTTAGCAACGTAGTTTCCGGGCATTTCGTAGCCCTATAAGAAAAAGTCAGGATGGTCTGGGTGAGCAATTCATTGGTCCGGTCCTCGAAATTATCTGTTATCACGCTCTGGTTTCAGGAGACATACGTCAAACAGCTGCATTTTATTGGAATCAAACATTCATTGTCCAGATCGTAGACTAAAGACTGGCTAAGGCTTGCCATGACCAAATATCTGACAGCATTGAACAAAAAACGCCACTGTATAAATGGAAAATTTCCCCTAAATAACTTACCATATATATGTAAAGTTGCAATCAAAATCTCCTAGTTTAGTTCACTTTAATTTCAAAAATAAAACACCACATCGCGATTACAAAAATATATTTTCTTCATAATTTTGTAATCCAATAAACAAAACGACAAAATTGTTACCCCTTCCTCATTGTTCATTAGCCTTTATGTTAACTTTGTAATGATTCAAAAGAGGCCTCAAATTTATTATTCATTACAATATTGCTACTCCATGAAGGTGTGATGTCTTTTAAATGCAAAAGTGCGGATAGAAAATATATCGAAGAAATTGTGATATACAACACTATATCGCTATCATAATCTTATCACAGTTTGGGTTCGAAATCCAGGAAAACATCTGCCTTTTTTGAGCGACGGCCACTTCGACCCTTAAATTCATACTTTCACTCTTTTCTACATATTCTTTTCTTTCTCAGGATTTTTTCACAGCTTTTTACCCGTGCTTTGAATTGAAATATACCAAATGAAATACAAGCAAAATATTTCATATATTCAATCAAAATCAGAATTGTTTTAACATCTTTTCGGATTAATGAATTAATATCAAAGTTGTTTGTAAAGGGTGTCCCAACAAGAACGCAAAATTTAAATTTTAAATAAAACACAGATATTAAAAAAAAAATCGTGAAATTTTATTATACCATAAAGTAGACAAAATGAGTTTATGTATGTAACAACACATCGGGCAGATGGCCGCCGCGGCTTTGCTGGCACACACGCGACCTTTTAATGATATTTTCAATGACCGTTTTCCATAAATGCTGCGGTATTTCATTAATGCAGCGTTCAATTTCCTCTTTTAAGACTTGAGTTGTCGTCGGCTTATTCGCGTAAACCATCGCCTTCCAAAAACCCCAAAGAAAAAAGTCTAATGGTGTTAAATCGCACGATTTAGGCAGCCGATTCTGGTCTCCAAAGCGCGAAATAACACGACCAGGAAATGACTGGTGCAGTAATTGAATTGCTTCTCTGGCTGTATGGCATGTGGCGCCATCTTGTTGAGACCACATGCCCTCTACATTCATTTCTTCAATTCTAGGCACGAAAAAAGTGGTAATCATTTCACGATACCGAACACCATTGACTGTTTGCGCTTGACATGCCTTATCCTCATAAAAGAAAGGTCCAATGATTCCTCCAGCCCAAAATTCACACCACACAGTGACACGTTGAGGATTCATTTGCTTCTCGTGAATCACTCGAGGATTTTCCTCACCCCAAATGCGACAATTCTGCCTATTGACGAAGCCATCAAGGTGGAAATGGGCCTCGTCACTGAAGATGATTTTATCGGCAAAATCAGCATTTTCATGTTGTCTCTCCGATAACCAATTAACGAACTCCCTTCGCTGTGCATGATCAACTGACTTCACTTCCTGAGTCAATTGAACTTTGTATGCATGAAGATGCAAATCTTTCGCCAAAATTCGCTGCATAGTGGTTTGCTGAGGTCGGTGTCAAATTGAGGTGGATGGAGTTTAAGCGACATCATCACGTACAGCTGATCGGTCGATCGACCTGGTCGAAGGCGCGTTGTTATCTTTACATCACTAACAGACCCACTTTTGGCAAATTTTTCCATAAATCTCTTTGCAGTTTACTCTTTTGGAGCATCATTGTGACCCCAATCATGATCGCAATTTCCGAACTGTAGCCGAAAAACTTTCACCATTTTGGTAAAACAATTTCACAATGAGAATGCGTTGTTCATTCGTGTAGCGCTCCATTTTTACTAACCTCGTACCTTCTACTAACAAACAATAACAATTGCTGAAATGTCAAACAATGGCTTTTCGAATGGTGCTAAATTTAAATCTTGCGTTCTTGTTGGGACACTCTTTAGTTTCGTTTTGGATGTATAAAATTCAAAGTTCAAAAAAATCTTCTCGCACTGCCATTCGCAGCCCTTTCAGTGAATCTATAAATAAAGTGCGTGTAAGATCACTGAACGTTAGAATAGACTACTTGCAAAAAATAAATTGTTGATTTTCTGTAGACAGAACCGTCAACAAAGCAATAGACTACGGATGTCATTAGCAAAGTTTCACAAAGTTTACGATTTTTTGGCAAAAAAGTTGTTTAATGTTATTTGTTTTTTTTAATTAAACTATAGTTTCATTAAATGGGGAATCAACGCATATATTTTTAAATGCTTCAATTTTTCAACATAATTTTGCAGAGTTTATTGTGTCCATCAATTTTATTAAAAATATCATCAGGCCAAACTTCTTTAATAACATTTTTTATGAAATAGATTTTAGAAAGTCATTCATTTCTTTTTTTTGTGTTTCTTATTTTTAACCGGTTGAACATTATCAGGTTCAGTTAGAATTATGTTAGTCATATTTTCTGCCATATTCTCATTTTTTAGGAGTGTCCCCCGGTATATAAGATGACCGGAAAATTAACCCATATATCTTATGGCCATCCCAAGTTCAGAACTTCTTTCGTATCTCATTCGTAGAATACAAAGAATTTATTTTTTATCGTTTCCAATCATCATAAAGCATATCTTAGACTGTAATTCCAGCGAGATCGATTAAATACCTAAAGGCATTTGCATTGTTGGGATGTGATGCTGTCTAAAAATGTGATGGCTCCAACTTGCCTACTAATGCACAAGTAATATTAATGGTAGATTTTCTTTTCCTGCGGTAATTTGTGTATCACACCAAATGCGGCTCCTTGAACAACACTAAAATAAAAATGTACAGCCTTATAGAGCCTTATAGAGAACAAAAACAGAAAAATATAGTATTAAAATTAGAAAGGGATGACTCGTGAATCGCAACGAAAATTTATGATTTTACTTTACACCATTTAAAATGTAAGGTTTAATCTATTTTTTAGTATTTCTCTTTATTATATTCGCTTAGCCATATAATTTTTTAATTACCTCGTAAAAAACGTACAAAATCACATTATTTAATTAAGTTTTTCGATATAACATATATTCCCCTAGATGTTTTTATGATTTACTCACTACGTATGCAAGAATATGCCCGTAATTTAATGTTGCACTATTGTTTCCCGTCGTTACCTTCTATATCTAGTTATCTATGCCCGTACATGCCGACATTTACATACATAGATAATGTTGTATGCTGTGTACATGTGTGTTGCCGTAGCAGTGTAAAGTACCAGGGCAAATTGTTAAGAACACCCAAGTGCATGAGTGTGTGTGTTGGTGTGCAAAATATAGTAAATATATGCACAAGTGTGAGTACAAACGCAAGTGTATGTGAATATTTTAAATATCCATTAAAAGTGGGAAGTCTGTTGAAATACGAATGTTATCATGGCACGATGAGGTATTCACAAAATGCTTTTCCTCCTGTTAAACTGTTACCTTTGTAATTATCACTACAACTACACGCTACATCATACCCATGTCGTACTCGTACAAGCACTCGTACGCACACATGCACTCGCAGTGCACGCGTGTTTCTGTATTCGCGTGTCCTTAATATGTATATGTAACTGACCGTAGTGTTGCATTTGTTTGTGGGTAGATGTAAGTGTATGCTAAACACTAATATTTACACGCCAGGTCGAAGAGATTGGAACAATTTTTATTTTTTTTTTAATGATTTCTCTCCGAGAATCTCTTATTCTCTCCCTTTGCTAAGAGAACAATATGCAATATGCACACAATAAATGAGAGCGAAATACTAAAGGAAAGTGAGAGAGAATGGAAAAAGCTTTACGCATTGTGCTAAGGGCAGATTGTAAGAGCCATCTACCACATTGGTTGTTATTCCCACGGCTATACGTTTTCATATCAGAGATGAGAAAATGTGAATTTTGGTGTAATTTTTTTCATTACAAGGAATCGCACTAATTACAAAAAACAAAGAAAGAGCGATATTTTTTTAGACATATTAATCTGTGATATATTCGGGTTTAGAAACGAAAAGAAAAAATATATAGTGAAAATGTCCTTTCCACATGAACAACTTAATACTTTTAGCAAAAAGAATTAAATATAAGGAGATAAGTTGGACAGGTGCAATTTTTGTAGAATGAAGTCATTTTAGGATGTACTACATGTGTTAAATTTTGCAAAGTAAATACAGAAGTAGTCAGTAAAGCAACAAGAAAGTCATTAATGACCTCAGTCATATTTAATTATCTGTTTGTTTAGGTATCTTAAACTAAATTAGGAATTATCAAAAATTTACAAATTAGACTTACTAAAGTTCAGTAAGTCGTTACGACTTAGAGGGGGAAACATTCGGGAGATATTTATTTTTAAATCGAAATTACCTGAAATTTGCAGTACAAATGAGTGCTACAATGATTTTACAATGCCCCTGTACCAAATTATTGTGTTACTTAAACAATCGACCATTAGCTTGATGTCTGCTCAATGCATTGAGAGCATCAGTTTCTATTTTTATTGCTTTAAGCGCTCAGCGAATACCGATTTGACAAGCACGATTTGACTTTCCAAGCTTCTTCAGAAACTACAGTTACAAAATGTATCATCATTTACAAATAAATGAAATGGCGATGCGAAAAAAGGCCGAATCTCTAAGCCAAATTCACCGGAAAAACAAAGAAAGACTAATTTCTTGGAATTGCATGTTTGGTTGAAATCGATAATGATTTATGGTATAAAACACTCATTATTGAACTATTTATTAAAGTTTATTTTGTCGTCTTCAATGTAGGCTTCATTTGGACTTGTATTTGAAATTTCACCTCTCCAGCCTAGCCACAGGGACCTTTTTATGACAGTTTTCTTAGAAGATTTAGGTCTTTTTGAAAGAGTATTGCGTCGTTGCGTATTTCGACCAAAAGTGAACAAAAGGAATGACTGATATTGTTAAGTTCATGTAATTTGCTTCAATTTCCAAGTTCTCGAAAAATTATTGACCCTACTTTAAGGCTTTTTCCACTTATATACTTATATATCCTGCAATATTTTCAATGCATTAGCGCACCAAACTTCTTTCGCAGCAAAAACATTTAAGACAAAACTGTGTAAATACACTGATTGACAAACTTGACATCACAAAAACAATTCATACCTATGACCCGCACTGAGAGTTTAACTCAACAATTCCTGATAAATTATTGGCAGCATATTTAGTCTGAATCATAGAAATATATTAAGTACGTAAAATTTGATTATATACAATAAACAACTTTAATATTGAACCAAGGCTGAAGGCTGATCAACTTAACACTGAATCTTAGCTTTTTCAACTTACGGATATTTTTAAATCTTGTATTGTCTTTGAAATAAATTTCGAAATTATTTTGCCTATGTTGACAAAAAAAATTTAGTTCATAAAGTAATTTTCACTGTAGTCACCAAGTGCTGATACTGGCATTACAATACTCGTAGCAGAGTTTATGCATCTCTATGCGTAGTATATCAACTACTTTGAAACTACAGGAGATTTGAGCTTACTGCGCTTGTAATGAAACATTTAAAGCAGCATTTAAATCCTCCAAAAATACCAATAATTTAACTACAAAACAAATTATTTGATAACTGTTTGAATGGATTTTACTAAAATAGACTGATCAAGTTATGTTCCTGACCACCATTTCTGTTCAACAAAATGCTAAGAAAAACCAACAAGTACATGCATATATGCGGCAGTAACTACAATAGTGGTTCAAATCCAAAATCCAAAAAACTGAATTACATACACATTTCGTACTGGTAGTATAAGATCTTTCAGTGCATAAAATCAGTTTCACAAAATTAAAAAAATGTGGTGTATATTTATGTAGGTTTTCTCTTCTCCTTAAAATGGAGAAAGTGAAGAAAAAACGTTGAAAATTTAATAAGCAGAAGGAAAGAAAGATGCAAAGCCAACCATTCTCTTTACTAAATATTCAGCGGAAACGTTTCTTAAAAAAAAAAACAAATATAAAATACTCTGTAAAACCTGCCTGGATGAAAGCGCTAAATTTAAAGAGCTGCATATTTCTAAAAATGTGGAAGACCACAAAACAAGTCATTTATTCTAAAAAGTCGATTATTGAACTTTTTCTGTAATCTTTAATATGGCAATTAGATTTTTAGGCTATTTTTAGGTGTAATCATATTAAATACATTTACAATTCCATTAATTTTGAAAGTGGTTTATGTAAATTCGTATATAAAAAGTCTAACTGCTAAAACAAGCAAAAATACGGCAACTTTTTCGAAAAAGTTCGATTTCCTGGCAACAAATTTTTATAGAAACGCTTTCTACTTTAGTGCAAAATTTATGTCAAATTCATTAAAACCCAAAATTTTAAATATTACCAAATGGTTTAAATGACGCTAAACCATTATCATAATTATGAGCACAAATACATAAAGGGAGATCAAATTATTAATATATAATTTTAAACAAATTATACCTTTCACTTTGCTTTTGATCTTGCTATCTGTTCTATAGATCTATTTTTTGAACGATTGTGGCAAAGCTCTGTCCACCTGTTGTTGGTTTCCAGATGATTGCAATAACTGTGTGAAGTAGTGTAAAAATAATTTCCATAAATTTCATTTAATACATTGCAGGTTTTGTTGTTTGCGAGTTATTTTGCATTTTTCTCCATAAACTGATTTTGAAACCATTGACATTGAAACCAACGGCAGCCGTTCGACTATTACGCCCACAAGTTACAAAAATGACAAAGAAATTTAATAAATTATCCGTTTACTTTTTGTTTACCAAAAATCACATATGAATTAGGTTTATTGAATGCATCGCCAGCATGCTGAAATCTTAATTATAGCGTTGTTAACAGATGATTTGTTCTGAAATAAGGCAGCCCACCATTTCTCTGTATTCAATTCAACCTATTTCCTACAAATATATTTTCAAGAATTAGCTGAAGACCCCGGTAGCCATGGCTAATTCCTTTTTAATATAGTTAGCCTTAAGTTTCTTCAACTTTAAGTTAGCTTTATATAAATAAATAAATAAATAATATTTTCAAGAAGTATTGCACATTGAAGCTGTTATCCTAGTGATTGTATTATGGGTCACTTTGGCGCTTGCAGCAAAATTTGTGGCCCACCAATCTCTTTATAAAATTTCTTCGCCCCTTTTTCGTAAAAGTGTGGTCGCTCCTTTTTCACAGTATATGCAAAAACATTACAACGTTATATATTCTCACATTTTCAAGTATTTTAAGTGTGTTAAAGTTTGTTACCCCAACGACTGTATTACGTAGGACACTTTGGCGTATGCAGTATAAATACCATTAAGATTATAAGTTTACGATTCACATGCACTGGTAGCACATCTCATTCAGTAACACATTAGTTTTTTGTTTATGAACGTTTAATACATTCAACATGAATAAATTGATATACTATACTGGGTATCCAATTATTTATTTATTTCTTCGTCCTTTATAAATAACTTTAAGATCCACAGCACATTCACTTTTCCAATTTTTCTTTCAATACAAACCTATTTACTGCAACAAGGGATTTCAATATGAATTGAAACAAATTCTTTTATTTAGTGACTTCCCGCATATTTGTTATGAACGAGGCCGATGAGAACTTTTATCAGAATTTCAAATCAGCATTTTAAATTTAAAAAACATCAAGAAATTTGTCTAAATGAATAAAGTAAAGAAAATCTGCAATTAGAAGAATTCACCCCTTTTTCAACTTGTGTACATACTGATGTCATTTGAAATTTGAGACATGATTAGTGCTCATTTTTAACAAAGATTATCAGAACTTTTCTTCCATTTGCACAATCTAGATATTTTTAATATAATAAATGCAAATAAAACAAAATACTCGTATTTCACCAACATTTTAAGTATGAATCAGAAGTTTGAGTTGCTCCATCTGTAATTTGAATTTGTATATTTATATGATAACTTCACTCACAACTACAAACTATGAGCTGCTTTATCATTAAGACTTTGATTTGTATATTAATAGGGTGGCTCCATTTTTCTTCTGAGTTTTGTGTAAAAATGATACTTCATAAATATCCTCCAGCAGTTAGAATGCTTGAGCAAATTCTCTTTTCAATAATAGATATTTGTCATGTCAATATAGATCATCACATACGTTACGTTTTATTATCTCCAACCACTGAACTAATACTCAAATGTAATCGTAATTGAACAAAAGAAATATTTGAAACTAAACAAATATCTCCAAATTTCACTATGAAATTTGCGGTCAGTAAAACAAATTGCGTATACCCACCATGTCCCAAAACGCATCACTGTCGATTCTGACCCAAGCATAAATTGAACTCACTCACTTTTTTTACTGTTCGAAAGCATTTTTTCATATTTAAAATTGGCACACCATAGAAATTATATTAATTCTAAAAAACAAACTGTTTCTGGGCGATCTGTTAATTTAAATTCGAAACATCCTAAAAGGACAATTACACATACAGTTACCAATTTTATAAAAAGGATCTTGGAAATAAGTGACAAAATTTTCGGGGTCGAAAATTCGAAAAATTTTGTTTCCTAGTGATTTCTCCCAAAGACTCACATTTAACTTAATAAGTCGGATAGTTTAGTACTATCCTGGACTGCACTACGAGAAGTGTTCAAATTAGGTTATGTTGTAAATACATTTCAGTATCAAAAATTTATTTAAATCGAATATAAAAAATTAACAATATAAATTAAAAAATTAAAAATTAAAAAAAAAAATTTAATTAAATTAAATTTTATTATAAAGATGACCGCACTGCATCAAAAATTTACATGACCAATGGGTTGGAACTTGTCTATATTTCATTCTAAAATGATTCCTTAGTCGTCATATCTTTACATTTAAATCACAATTTCTCCATTTCATGAGAACCACTTTAGAAATAATGAATAGTCAGCTCGAAAGAATATCAATCCTTCAATGGCAAACATCTATTTAATGTATGGTTTCTGATCCCAAATTATACAACTTCTGTGTCAAATAAAGTGGATATTTTGCTCGTTTTTGAATGAGTCCTTTCTGATGGATAGTTAGAGTAGTTAATGTTGTTACTTAAAAATAACAAATGTACTATTAATTGGCTAGAAAAGACTTAGGTACATTTTCATTTTGTATTCTAAATGCTCATTTTTCATAGTTTTTGTATAATCGTCCTTAATTTTGTGTGTGTGTGTTTTTTGTTTTCTTTTTAGTTGACAAAGCCACTTTGTAAGGTACTCTTCAAATTCGTGTTTTTCCATTTTTGCGATTTCAATACTAACAGCTTCAGTTATTTCCACTTTGTGGTTATTTAGGGCGACAACCAAAAGTTGTTTGGTGGTAGAATTCGAGAAAAAAGGTTGTGGAAAGTTTCTTTAATAGCTGCTCATCATAAAGATCGCTCATAGCTCCAACCGATTGGTAAGTTGTGTAGCAGTTCAAACTTAAATGTTTTCCCAACAACTTTTTAAAAAATTGTTATTAGCAGTATACTCGTACCATTTGGCGGTTTCCTTTTGAGCAGTATCCAAAGAAAAAATGTCAGGAGAAATAAACTTATATTTCTTATTTCCTTTCTTATTCCGTTTTAACGAGAGGATTTAGATTTCCTTTGGCTTAGACTTAGATTTGCCTTAGACTTCTTTCCTTATAACTGTTTTTTTTTTCGCCTGTTACAATTTTTTATAGATGCTGGATTCTCCAATTCTAAATTTCTCAAGACAATAATGAGCACGTTTTGAGCTTCGGATTCAGTATTAAAGTACAATAATTTCGATAGAATTAACTTCACCGGCATCACAAATGCATCAGCTTTAGAAGAATTTAAGTCATCTTCACGAAGTAAGTTCGTGCGTACATACAGCAAAAATACTGATTTGAAATATCCGGGACTATTTCAATTTACTCGGTAGGGTTAACGTTTACCCCACTAATGTTGATTGGTAAATTTTATATTTGTACTTAGAAAAAACACAACTTAACTCGGAATTTATTGTTTTGAGATATTATGCCTTTTAATAAAAATTTTATTGTGGAAATTTATTACGACTTTCGAAATACAAAAATTTTAAATTCGCGCTTAGGCAATAACAAATGCCTTAAGGACATTAACAATATGTTCTTGCTAATAGCAGAAATGTTAAGTAGTTTTCTAAAAATTGTTGTTTTAAGAAATTGATTATGACATCGAAGCATTATGGAAACGAATTTTGCAATGGGTATATAATATATATATGCAACAAATAAGAACAGTAATAGTATAGAATAACCTTGTCTTTGTCCTAATTTCAATTAAGTAATTTTTTCTTGTAAACATAAGCAATTTTTTCAATAAAATTGGCCTTATGTTTGTGCCACGTCTGCGGAATTTTGCTACAATTAAAAAACTACGACTTCAACTCCTTAATTATAAAGCTATCAGCTTCGACATCAACTTCGACTTCAACGTCGCAAAAATTTGTGAATTTTATGTGTTCTCTATAAAATGCACAAATTTTTGCTACATTTATTTTACGACGTTCATTTTTAAGTACTTTATGTATCAATTTCAACACCAACTAAGTGATTAGATAATAAAAACTATTTTCCACATGCTATCTCTTCAAAGACGTTTAAACATGCAGAAATGAATAGTCAGAAATGCTCAGAAATGCTCCTTGATGTTTCATGCTTTTAACAGTTTTACAATACAAAGAAACATTGTTTGATCTAACTAAACTTGTTTCGTTCTTCTTTACTCCAGATCTATTGTGTATCCTAAAATACAGATTGATTAATCTTATTCTTTCGCTCCTTATATTTCAGTTTATTTACAATATAGGGTGATTTTTTAATCGTAGTTTTCTCAAAAATCGAACAAAACACTCAAATTTGCATCTTAAAATTTTTTATTGGAATCCATAAATTAGTTTTTGTCATTTAATTTTTAAATGTAATTCCATATAAATGTTGCTCCGTCTCAAAATGTCCTTTCCGGAGGTCCAATTTTTCGTCACTTTTTCGAGCATTTCGGCCTATATTCCACGAATAACGCGTGTTATGTTACCCTGTAAGGCTTCAATAGTGTTCGGCTTGTCCACAGAGACTAACGACTTGACATAATTCCACAAGAAATTATCAAGAGGCGTTAAATCGCAAGATCTTGAGGGCCAACTCACAGAGCCAAATCGAGAGAAAAAATACAAATTCATCCCTCAAAATATCCATTGTTTCACGAGTAGTGTGGCTGATGAAACCACATGTCAACCAAGCTCAACTCTGCCAATTGAGGCAAAAAAAAATTCCTTGCGGTTGAGCAACACATGTCCAATCTCTGAGAACGGCGACGAATTGACATTTCACGATCGTCATTAACACTGGTCGCTACGGCTGCAATATTTTCTTCGGTACGCACTCTACGCAAGCGAGTCGATGGTTTTATGTCCAACAAAGTAAATATGCTGCGAAATTTGGAGGTAACAGCACGAATTGTTGATTCAAACGATGCACATTTGTCACAGAGCATGAATTTTTTGTTAATAAATTTCACCAATTTGCAATCGTTGCTCGTTCGTTAGTCTTTTCATGATCAAATGGCAGAGTATACTGTACACTTTTCACTTTGACAGATGACGTTTGGACGCCATTACCAACCAGTGCTGCCAAACTGAAAAGCTTAAATCTTAAAAAATCATCCTATATACCTATAATTACCAATGCATATAAAAATTTAACAATATTAGTAAAGAAAGAAAATATTCAAAAAATGTTGTGGCCTAATTTTTTTTTAATTTTGTTTTTTTTTTTTTTTTTTGCTTTATTATAACTTTTATCAATATTTGAGGACCAGAGTTAGAGTAGAACAAATTAAATCGACTCTAACTCTAACTTCTATTATAATTCAAATATATTTGCGGAACTCCTACTCCTAAAAACCGACTCCATAGCCCTTTTTTCTGCATTTGATTTTATTTTTATCAACATCAAGCAATTTTCTTTTTTTTTTTTTTTTTTTTTTGTTTTTGATGTAAGACTGATATGCTGACATTTGAAGCTCTGTGTAAAACAATGGTTGTGAAATTTGAAGCTAATTTTTTTCTTGTTTTACACTTCTAAATCTGTGAAATAAAATAGTAATAGAAAAATGGTGCAATTTTACAATTATGCAAAACATGTTTCATTATAATGTAAAAACACAAGTTCCGATTTCAGTGTTGCAAATCAATACAAAACTGCGAAATTTTTTCAAGAGCAAACAATATTTCGTCGAATTTTTTCCACATGAAAAGAACGATGTAACCTACTGTATGAAAAATTGATAAAAAAAAAACATAGTGCATTTTTTCACGTCCTCTAAAATCGTTCACTAGAAAGTTGAAAATTTAAAATGTTATATTATATTACGAATATATTAAAGAGATATAAGTAGTGGGAATTTTTTCCCATTCTAACTCTTTTTTTTCAACTTTAGCCTATGTGTAGAAAGCATAATATAACTAACAAAAATGTACAAGTGCACAAAATACAAAATATCAAATACAAATAATTTATGCAAAGAAAAATAAAAAAAAACTGATAAAAAAAACGAGAATTATTATTAACGTCCTCTTAAATCGTTCACAAAAAAGTTTAAAATTAAGAATGTTATGTTGTAGTAAGAAAATATTGAAGAGATAGAAGTAATGGAAATTTCAATTTCAATTCTTTTTTCCATTTTTTTTTTTTTTTTTTTTTTTTTTGTTTTTGTAACTAACAAAAATGTACAAATAAACAAAATACAAAATATCGCATATAAGTAATTTATGCAAAGAAAAATAAACAGGTCTTTCCTTACAAGTATTTCGACTTTATCATATAGATGAGTGAAAACGTCCTCCTTAATATTCTCCAGCCCGACTTTCAAACTTTTGGGCAATGTATTGTACAGGGTGGCGCAATAGAACGTGCATATTTAAAAAATAGATTAAAAAATAAATACAAAAGGTATGGTTAAAATAAATCTAAGGCATTGTAGAGTAATAAATGGAGTTTATTTTTTAAAAATAACATCATCTAAATGGTGACCCTCTCTACGACGGCACTCCTCTAACCGCAAACGAAAATTATTGAAAACTTTCTTCAGTAATACTGGTGTAATGGCTGCCATTTCACCACGGATATTCTCCTTGAGCTGAACGATGTTTCTTGGATTATTACTGTAAACTTTGTGTTTGAGGTATTCCCACAAAAAAAGTCAAGAGGCGTCAAGTCTGGACTACGTGGGAGCCATGGGATATCAGTCTGTCGAAATCAGTCTGCCAGGGAACATCTGCTTCACCACCGCTATGGAGTCATTTGATGTGTGACAGGTGGCTCCATCTTGTTGGAACCAAGTTCTGGAATTCACTATTCTTGAACTTTCAATTTCTGGAGCCAAAAATCCGTCCAACATCTCAACATAGCGTTCCGTATTAACCGTGACGTTTTGGCCCCTCGCATTTTCGAAGAAAAAACGACCAATTATTCCTCTGCCAGAGATTGCTGCCCATACTGTCACTTTAGGACTATGCAATGGTTTCTGGTGTTTGATTTTGGGATTTTCACTGTTCCAGTAACGACAATTTTGACGGTTTACGAACCCATTCATAAGGAAATGAGCCTCGTCTGACAAAAAGGATATTGTCAAAATTGGAAAATCGATTAATCATTTCATTAGCAAATGCGAGCCTTGCTATGAAGTCAGATTCTTTCAATTCTTGTGTTAATTGCAGCTTATATAGATGCAGTCTAAAATGCAAAATGCAAAATGCGTTGCAAACTTCGTCGCGATAATTGTAAGACAGACGATCTCTTGCGAGTCAACATTTGTGGATTTCCTCGTACTGACTCCATAACTCTCTCAACAATGTCTTCGGTCCTAGATGTTCTTGGGCGACCATTTGCTTGTGGTTTAAATGTTGAACCGGTCTCTTCAAAACGCTTTACCCATATTTTAATTAAATTAGCACTCGGAGCTTCACTAATTCGCCGTAGTCCATATTCAGCGCAATATAGTCGCCTAGTAGCAATATATGAACGAGAGTTCTCGTAAAATGCGCGCACGCAAAATGCGCGACGCTTCCCGTCGAAGTGAGTAAAACTCCATGAGCCCGCCAACCCAACGATGTAGGCGCTCCCCGCCCGCGCCTTTTCTACCCCGCAAAAAAAGATGATGCAATATGCACGTTCTATTGCGCCACCCTGTATTTGTTGCAGAAACAAACAATAACGTTTTAACAACTAAATAGCAGCAATATTTTCAACACGTGAATATAAAGTTTTGTCTGAAAGACCACCCAATTAGTTCTCCATTAAGTACAAACAGCATTTTAGTAAGTTAAATAATAGATATGGATTTCTGAAATGTGTCGCTCATTCGTTTTTTCCTTAATTACAACTTTTTGATGCTTTGTGGTATTTTTGAGGGGTTTTAAGCAATTCAAAGAAAAAAGTAATATTCGAGGATGGGTTATGCTCGTTGTCACGTCATTCCAGTAATTTTGTTAGCCCATTAGGAACATCGTTGCACTCACTAATGTTTTCTATACCTGTCAAGCAGCTAAAGAGCTAATCTGTGTCGTTGGGTATTGCGGTTGATTTCAGAATTTCTAATTATATCACCTTTATTGTAGAGACCTAGATTTGTGTTACTCGCAATAATTGATGTCATGTAGCGGGAGTGATAAAGGTGATAATTGTATTTTGGGTAAATCTCGAAGGCCTAAATTGACGTTACGTCACCTAAACTCATATGACACCATTTGTATTACGAAAATAGATTTTCAGGAAAAATATTTTAGTACAAAACCTAGTTGATTTGACGTTCCATCGAATAGCCGAAAAGGAATGGTAATATTTTGTATTATATTGATTCTTTCGGATTAAAATTTGGCAAGTGAACCTAATATTACCTCTTTAAAGTCGATGTGGTTAATTAAGGCGTTCGTCCATTAACCTGTGATCACTGTAAGTTGTTTAACGTTATTTCAACTTGGGAAACATTTTGCACCTGAAGCTTGATATGAGATTAGCGTTCTCCAAATAGGTCAATAAGTGGAGAAATACTAAAATCGTATGTTTTCTACCTTTAAGGAGCAACAATTTGAACTTAACGAAATTCATTTATATTTCAGACACTTTGCCAATAAGCTCAATTTTATATCTGCTTTGACCTCAAACACAGCCAAATCGGGAAATCATCTAAGAAAGAGACAAAACTCACTATTTAGATATTATTAAAATAATAAATACAATTTAAAACAGAATGAAAACATTAAACAAAATATTTTACCAAAAATTTAAGTATAAACCAGAAGTTTGAGTTGCTTCATCTGTGATTTGAACGATAGTTTCACAATTCAGAACGGTGGATTTCTTTATCATTAAGATCTAGACTTGTGTATTAATAGAGTAGCTCCATTCTTTTCCGAGTTTTGTGTCAAAAGGATACTTCATAAATATCCTTTAGCGGTTAGAATGCTTGAGCAAATTCTCATTTCCATAATAGATATTTATCATGCCAATATAGATCGCCACATATGTTACTTTTTATTATCTCTAACTACACCAACTACTCATACACAAATTTAATCGTAATTGAATAAAAAAATATTTGAATTACTAAACCAAATATCTCCAAATTTCATTATGAAATTTGTGGTCAGTAAAACAAATTGCATATACCCACCATGTCCCAAAACGCATCACTGTAGATTCTGATCGAGGTAAAGTCCAAGCATAAATTGAATTCACCCACTTTTTTTACTATTCTGAAGCAATTTTTCATATTCAGAATTGGCACACCATAAAAATTATATAAATTTCAGAAAACCAACTGCTTCTGGACGATTTGTGAATTTATATTCGAAACATCCTTACAAATTTTATAGGAAGGGTCTTGGAAATAAGTGACGAAAAATTCTGGGTCGAAATTTCGAAAAATGTTGTCTCTTAGAGACTTCTCCCAGGGACTCACAAATAACTTAACAAACCGGATAGCACTAAACAACAACACTGCACTACAAGAAGTTTTCAAATTAGGTTATGTTATGTATATATTCCGATATCTAGCATTTATTTGAAACGTATATAAAAACACACTTACGTAGAATTAAATTTTATTATAAAGATGACCGCACTGCATCAAAAATTTACAGGAGCAGTGGGATGGAACTTGTCAGGTAATCACTTTTCATCCTCTTCCAAAAATAATTGATCCTAAAAGTATTCTTTGGTCATCATACTTTTACATTTAAATCACATTTTCTCCATTTCGTAAGAAACACTTTACAAAGATTGAATGGTCAGCTCAGAAGAATATCAATCCTTCAATGACAAACTTCAATCACAATCAAATTGAGAAATCATCCGAATAAGTGACAAAACTCACTGTTAATACTGTTTCTATGGCCTGTGACATTACTGTGAAATGCTTCATCAAAATTGACGAAGATGTAAATGTCGCCGTTAATGGATTCTTATAAAGACATGTAATAAACTGTTTTAAAAAAAATATATATATTTGATTTCAACATTATTGTGATACACACACGCTACTGCCAAAACAAACGACTTAATGGGGAATGCATGTAAGAAGAACTTTAGTTCCAAAAATGAAAGTAAATGTTGCTCTATGAGATGTAGATGAAAAATGAAAAAATTTTGAAATTAAATTGCCGATATGTCACGGCTGTGACAAAATGTTGAAATTGTGATTAATAATTAATAAAAATACGAAATGAACTGATATGTAAAAAGAAGCTCATTCATGACTCTTGTCTTTAAAAGCAAAAAAAAAAACAGATACTTCTTTATTCATAATGACGCTAAAGTTACTTGGACGTCACACAGTGGGATTGCTTCATACATTTTTGTGCAATAAATATAAGGAGTTGTCGTAGAGTCTTGAAATTCGAAATAGAGCATTTTATGACGTAGAGTAACAAAAATATAAAGTTTCATCCAAATCAACCACGCCCATCGGCCACCGAACATACAACTAAAAATGAAATTTTCGTATACAGTTTTTTCTGTTAAATAGAAATTCTTGTAACTTGACATGGATCATCTGTACTACCAAAACAAAATTTTTGGAAAGTTCCATCTAAATCGGCCACGCCCACCGTCCACCATAAACTTGATGCGAGCGTGCAACGAGGAAATCCCCAATTTGAGGGCATCGGTATCAATTGGTCGTGCTGCAACTACGTCTAAGTTGTTCATTTGTGTTGGTTTTGCTTTACAAATATAGCAAATGGCTGTTGACGAGGTTTTCGTAAGTAAAATTATGCACCATATACGTGTTTTGTCTTTATTTCTTTGCTTAATTTGTAGCGTAATTTCTTGTGACTTTTTTCATAAAATGTATAACTTTGTTCAGCAGTATAAAGTATTATAAGGATTTTTTTCTATAAATCGCAATAATATACTCCCTTCCTTTATTTTATTGCAGTCAAAGCATGGAGATCGCCGGAGCTAACCTTTTTTTCATCCAAGGAAAACTTAGAACACTGAAATTTCCAGGGCTTTTTTTTAAATTTAAATAGTTTCGAAACTATTTATGCTATCCAGTTGTCTTTTTTTCTTAAAGAATCACAAAATACCATATTTTTAGAACATCATAACATAAAATAGTTAAACGAACAACAAATATGCATATACAGGCCCTCAAGTTACATTAAAATCTTAGTCGTTTTGCGCTTTACTTCTCACAAGCATTTTTAAGTAATTATTTTGCGATAAAAAATTATCTTTTTCAAAAAAGCAATGATGAATTTCTCTTAAGTAAACAATTCCGTACAAAATTGCATCATTACATTTTTAATATTTTACAGTCGAAAAATAGACTTTTTACACTAAGAATGTCACTGTGCGTCATGTCGCTCCCAATCGATGTTATTGTAGCAGCAAATAAATTTCATAACGATTTGAGAGGCTCAGGATTTCAGAGCAATTTCAACGGCAATGTAGAAAGACTTTAAAACAATTCATCAATGTTATTTATAATGCATCACAAACAATATAAAATGGAAATAATCAGTATATATTTATTCTTTTTCAAAAATAACCAAAATAAAAAAGATCAGTTTTATTGGCTAATCTTTATGATTGTACTCGAAAATCGTTTTTTTCCATTTATATTGAATATTTTCATTATACTTTATATTTTATATAATAATTTCTTATAAAAAATTTCTCTATAATTTCTTATAAAAGTTGGCCATATCTGCATCTGATGTAGCCGCCCATTCTGATGATCCAATTTTCAATGAAGCGATTAGCCACTTTGAGGGATACGATTGATATCGAATTCTAATTCAATCGTTGCAATCTCATCCATGTGAACTTTGTCTATTAATAGCCTCAAACGAAAGATGCATCATCACGTGACAAAATTAGCTGTTTACTAAGTGATCGCCAAATCAACTGTCATAGTTGCACAGGCCATATGTCAAGTTGCGCGCGATTGTTGGAACCAAATGTTATCGATATTACGATCAGTAGCCCACAAAACTACCCTAACAGTTTGACAGTATAATAATTGCGGTTATAAATCATACGTTCCCGCGTTCCCACCCTAATTATATAATTATACAGTTGGTGAAAATCATATAACAATCTTCCTTTGTGGTGGCGTCAGTCTTTTTTATTCTTTTTCAATATAACACCAGCAATCTTCGCAAAGCTCCATAAATACGTTGATCACAGTGTACAGTTTCATTACAATTGTACAGGGTTATCTAGTTTTCGGTTTCAAAAGTAAAGTTAAATACAATACATATAAAGCTATGATTTCGATCAAACTTTGACTTCATTATAATGCTTAGAACTTGTCTGGATTGCTTGCAGCAGTAGATCCATTTCAGGCAATTGTCGGCTACTTTTTCACACATTTCGCGCGGTACATCGGCGATAACTTGACGAATGCTGGCTTTTAAATGCTCCAACGTTTGGGGATTATCCGTGTCAGATGCAGCCTTATAAAAGAAGGTCTAACTGTGACAAGTCGCATGATCTAGCTATCGAATTGACGTAGCCAAAACGTAAAATTACAATTTTTGGAAACTTCTCATGCAATGAAACCAAATTCGGTCGTGTTGCGGGGCTCGTGGTACCATCCATGTTGAAACCATATACCGTCCAGTTCATAATCTTCAATTGCAGATCAAAAGTCGGTTATCATACGGTCATAGTGCTGTAAATTTAAATTCGGATTATCCGCCACACTTTCACTAACAGAAGCGATATTTTCGGCAGTGCGTACATTGCGATGAAGCACAAGCCTGGCCACATCTATAATGCTACCAGTCTCTTCAAATTTCCTTATAATCTTGCCAATTCTTTACACAGTAAGTCGATCATGACAGCCATAATCACCCCGTAATGCACGAAAAGTACCCATGTTCGAATTACTGCTTTTGTAGTAATTTTTAACTATTTTTACGCCATCTTCGGTTGTTAAACGATCCATATTCGTAAATGGAAAACTTTTGACTAAGTAAATTACACTTCAAATAACAGGCATTCAACAGCTGACACCCTTGATAGACCGGCGGGTTTGAAACCACTACACAGATAACCCTGCATGTGTTATTTGCATAGCAAATTGTAATGTTGTTTCTTAGAATTATAAACATCCTTTCAAAGAAAACCTTTATGCTGAGGAATTTTTCCACAAATAACAATGAAAACAGTATATTTCTAAGAAAAATTTTTTTAATAAATTATTTCCAAGGTAAAGTTGAGAGTAATCTAAGGAGAATCACTTTTTCTTTTGTTGTTGATATATATTTGAACTTTACAACATCGTAAGGGATGGTCCATTACTGAATATAGCTGTATAAGGAAAATGTGAAAGGAAATGGCCGACAATTTTAAAATGATTCCCAATGAATGAATACTTTTACATTGTGAGAGTTGCTATAACAATACGAGTATGCTGGCATTTAGGAATTTTGTTTCCTTAGAGATATCCTCCAAGTCCATTATTTCCACTAAAATTGTGTGACCGAAATTTGTGAGAATTTAGACTACATACTCTGATGCATGTTATTAGCACTAGATAACCTATATAATATATATCAGTTTTCTTTATTGATAAGCATATGTATGAGTATGTCTGTGTTTAGTAGGAAAAAAAAACGACTTAAGTCGAGTTAGGACAAAGTTGAATTTGTTAGTTGTTATTATAGTACTTATTTAACTCATATTTACGTCTAATCTCCATTCAAGAATTCAATGTAGTTTACTATAGCAATTTTTCTAGATGAATAGATTGTCATTACTGTAATAGTCCTTAAGACACATATTGTTGTCCGTATATTTCAAAAACAAAAACTTTTTTTTAAATGCCTAATATTTCAAAACGACAAATATCGAGCTTAGAGAGTTCATTTTTTTCTTGTAAGCACAAATATATTTAATCAGTGTTTTACAACAGATTGTTGCACGTTTATAGTTTCCCAACCAAATCGAACAATAAGCTGATAACGTGGCATTGGAATAAAAGTTTAAAAAATTACAAAGTAATGCGATCTCATACAAAGAAACAAAAATTTTACATATAAAATAAGGAATTATAAATAAATATTTTTTTCTGAATAATTTAGAGAAGTGCTAATTTTACTTCATAAGTTTTTTTTTCTTTTTTAAATAAAGCCTTTGCCGATATATAAACTATATAACTCATAAATATAATATTAAAATTGTTCTTAACGGTACGCAAACATTTTTAAAAAGTATTTAGTTTCATGAAGTAGATATTTTTTAACAATCTTGCACTCTGTTCTTGTATAATTTTTTGGGGAAATTTAAAATTTGTCATAACGGTTTGGGATGCTCACTACCACTACGTATACTTACTTTTATATACTATATTATAAGTATATTTTTATATACTTATTTTTATTACTCATACTCATTCGTGCCACTGCTTTTGTCAAACAGCTTCTAATTGTTTACTAACTGTCAAATGCTGACGATCTTTGCGCCCTGAGCGTTTCTGCAAACAGTTAGGAATATTAGTCATTTCTTTTTGTGTGGCTGCCATAGAATAGGATTCCACAAAAGTATCTTCGAATGAAGAGAATCCCGTCTCGGATGAAAGGTGTGTTTTTAACCAAAAATGTTTCGTAGAACGTTTTCATCGTATTACTCAATCACTCGTAACAGCATAACACAATTGAAGCCAATAATTATAATATTGACTAGAATTCCTAAGGATTCTTAAATGATGGTGTAAGGAAATTTGTGCAATTTTTAAAGTTCATAATATAAGTTACATCCTCGTCCTCCTCGAAAAATCAAATTATGTTCGTTTATCAACCTTTGAATTTCTAACTAAAATTCCAATATCACTTTCGCGTAGAGATGGCACATCGGGCTGCTAATCGATGTTTCTTAAAACCAAACCCTATTAAGATTTTATTAGATTTATCTTTCTCTTAACGTCTTTAATACTATATTAAGATTTGCTGTGATTCATATGCTTATAAAAGCATACATATATATCATATGTATGTGCACATATGTTCATAAAAGCACATAAAAACATTTTCTCCCAGATAATATAATTAACAGAACTAATGTAACCAAATATCTCATACAAATTTCCGGGCTTGATACAAAATTCCGGGCTTGACGAAGATTACATACATAATCCACGTACGGTTCATGTCCTGGATATTGTACTGATTCATTGCAAAATATATGAGCGTGCCGGGAACGTTCCCTTCTCACGCATAATGTACCGATCTAGCTCTTTCCTCTAATGAAATATTCACTAAAATATTGCACTAAAATGTTGCACTGCACTCATAATTAGAGTGATGTCATGGAAAGTTGTGTGATTTTAACTAAGAATTAAAGGTGACAGGTTTTGGTACCTGAAATCCTTGAAGACCAAAAAGTCGTGTAGCAATTCGTAGTCAGTTTAATAGTCGTGCAAACTGACTTCTCAATATACATAATACATCGATTTTCATTATATTTCCAGCTGAAAATTGCTTCACTCTATTGTTCGCATATATATTTAGGTTTTATTGAATAGTTCAGCCAATCAAATACTACTTTATCTTGCGATTAGTTGATAAATAAATAGTAAAATTCCATAAAACAACAGCTAAAGTTGTAAAGTTCACTAATAAGTAGGTCGGTCTTATCGCGCTAATGAACAGAACAAAAAACTTTTTAAAATAAAACAAAAATTTGATAGATTCACCATACATTTTTGTCAAATTTACTTGAGCTTCTATCAAGGAAACAAAATTGATACATACCTTCTTCTCCTTTTGAGTTAATTCACTTTCGAAATACTAAATATTTTAAAATCAATATAATCTTCAGATAAAAAGTAGTCGTTTCGACCACAATTTTGAGATAATCATATGGTCGTATCTTCAAATAGTTTTTCAATTTCTTTTTACCTGAGATCTTAACTTTAGGATGACACAATTTTTTGTAAAGTTTAAATGCATCAAAAGCCGTCTTTGAAAGGCGTTATATTGGAATTTTCCACAGTATAGCAGAGGAAACATTCATCAAATATTTTTTTAATATTTCCCGAGTACCGCCTTCCTACTTATAAATAATATCATCAATGGAAATTCTAACTTCACTCTAAAAGAATATGTTTCGTTTCAATTTCGTAGAACTTTTTGATTCCAAGTTCAGGATATTATTCAGATTTGTTTAGCTCTCCCAATGCTAGGAACTTCATTAAGATATTTGAGGATTTACATTTCTCCCTCCGTATACTCTTTCATTTCTACAACAAATTGTAGATTGTTTTTATTATGGATTGCATCATAGTTTTCTTTATTACTCCCTTTTCTCCTTCCTGGCGAATTGTGTATGTAGACCATAGCGTATGATCTATGGATCTAATTTTTTATGTAGACCATAGAGTATGATCTATATATTTTACACTCTTTTTCCGTCTATCTTTGTGGCAAATATACGTCTCTGGGTGCATCTCACAGTTAACTTTGGGTTAATTAAAGAACCCCTTTTCTAAAACATGACCATGTACATATTTTTAATTAAGTTTGATGAGAAATTGCAGAACGACTTCAATTTGTTCGTGACGAAATTTCAGGGGGAGTTCGCATTCTTGTTTAAAATTTTTAAAAATTTATACATATTTTTTTCAATAACAAATTTAGATTATATCTCATGCAAAATGATTGATACTACGAAATACTCCTCAATATTTCACCATCAGTATTTAGAATTAATTCAATTTTTATAGATTTTGGCAACATTCTGGGTGAGATGTCAAACTTAGTACCGGCCTCAAGTCGTTTAATTTGATTTATATGCTAGCTATAAATCCATTTCAAATGTGACTACATTTCCCGGAAAATATAAAACACCTGACGATCGTTTTCTAACGATTGTGCATTAATCAAGCTCCAAATATTTACAATGTCCTAATACTATGGATGAGATAAGGCTAAATCACTCATACAGTATGTAATATCGCAAGAAGCATTGTTGTCTCTTTTGCAAATTTATTTCGAATCACTCGAAACACATTTAATCTTACAAATTATTTTTACAGTAAGGACACATTCGCAACAAGGGGGGCGAAGGATTATTTAGTTATAATGAGCTTTGTGTTATTTCATTTTAAAATCGCACAGCAGACCACATTAGACAACGCGGTACCAAAATCTGTACTTCTTATTTTGGATCTGTCAAAGTTGTAAATTCATTTTGTGCGTGAGTATAAGAGTTTAAAATACTGCAGAAACTTTAAACTCTAGCTCTTTTTAAAAACAGTTTTCCTCACTTCTGTAACAGTTTTTACAACAAACAATTTTGTCTCGTATTCATTTTCAAATCATAAAATATTATGTGTGCAAGTCCCTCTAAAATTTATGTGTAGTTCTCTTGTGTTTCCATTCGATTGTACTCATGCATCTCTCACACTAACGTTGACAAAGTGGGTCTCCACCATTACCTCACACTCTGGTGGCTAGTGTTAATTATACAATTGACACATTATTAAAAAAGAGATGGCAGGAATCCTTAATGATTTGATAATGACATCCTTTACCATTTCTCTTTACTAAAGAGTTTGGGCGAGAGAAAGGAGAGAGAGAGAGAGTAAGCAAGAGCAAGCGAATAGCTCAACTGAAATATGCTTTCGTTCAGTATAAGAGAATATAAGTCGGTATTTTTTCTTTCCTGCCTTTGTAAAATTTATGTAAAATTTTTGCCAAAAATTTAATGGAAAACAAAAATGTGTGAAAGGTACGATGATTTAGGTAGCTGTGCATCTACTCACATATACATCTGTGTAAGTGTGTGTGTGTGTGTGTGTGCGTGCGTGTATGTATATATTAATATTTTATGTAGATCTTAATTTTTCATTTGTTCCCATGGCTTAAGCGTGTGATGACAAAAATTCATTAAAAAAATTCACACATATGAAAATCTCTAGAGTTTTCATGTGTATCCTTCGGATGTGACACTTTGTTTCGGCTGCTGCTAATGCTGCAGCAAAATTCTTCTTCACATTTGCGATGTTGTTGTTTTGACTGTTCTCCTTTCGGTTCCCCCAAAATAAGTCAAGGAAAGAGTTTAATTTTTCGTCTCCTTCACTGTGCGTCCTTCTTTTCATCCTTTTGTTTTTGTGTTCAACTAATTACAGACATCCTGTTTTCCATGTTATTTCACTACATGAATTTATTTATGCATATGTATATGTACGTTTATGGTTGTATATGTACGTATGAATGCGTATATATTTGTACTAACAAACACTTACGGCTTTATCTACATATATAGATGTTGGCGCTGGTATTGTTATTGTTTTTGCGTTACTCACACACTCACGGCGTTGTCTTCGCCGCCGCCACAATCGCATTCACTCTCGCCCGAATTTATTTTCTTCTTGTTGTTGGTTTCTTTTTTATATCGATTTTCTTTTTCACCAAACATACGTAGTGTAATTTTTTTCCATTTGCCCTTTTGCCTCACCAAAGCAAGACATTCGTATCTTGTTGGTCCTTTCGTTTGTCGGTTCGTTTACGTTCGTTCGTTTCGTTTAATAATTTACTTTAGCATGCATAATTTCCGTTTCTCATGGACTTCATACTTCTATTTTCCATAATCATCATTTTAATCATTATGAACACCATCGGTAGCACACAAACGTCGGTAGCCTGCCTTAATCCTTTTTCAATTACGTTTACTGTGTGCGTTTTGTTGGTTTTTCTTCTTTGATTTGTTTTTTATTGTTTGTTCCTGCTTTAGCACTTCATTTCTCTGTATTTCACTACAAAAAGTTTTGTTTTTTTTTTTAATAAAATTTCCCGTGTCCGTGATTCTGATAGACGTCCTGACTATGTCATATCCCAAATGTGACTATTACACTTCGTTTATCCTTCAACCAGTAATATGTATATGTTCTCGTTTAATATAGCTCCAACAACAATATGGAATTCCAGTTGCTCTCCCTTTTTCTGTCTCTCTCTCTCTCTCTCTTTCTCTCTATTTCAGAAGCACAGTGCGTGGTCTAGCTTTTTTCGTCAGAGCATATAAGAGTGTAACGATATCGACCAGAAAAGGCAGAAGACAACAAACAATTTGCTGTACGAGGTTCAACAGTTGATCTATATATAACAGTCCATTTGCTGGGCACTTGTACTGAAGATAACGTAACAGAGATAAGTTTTCAGAAATTATAAAGTTTTGGATTTATAATTGTAATCATAGCATTGTAACAACATCTGTTACGTCTGTTGGAAAAGTCTCTTTTTTAGGGGGAAGACAATAATAGCTAATTACTTCCGAGTTAGATGTACAGATATACATGCCCTAACGTCCGCAGGCGCCATAAAGGATCGAAGCATATACAGGGTGATTTTTTAATCGTAGTTTTTTTTTTTTTAAATCAAATGAAACACTCAAATTTGCTTCATGTATTAAAATTTTTTATTGGAATCTATAAAGTGGCCTTGGTCATTTAATTTTTAAAGATAATTTCATGTAAATGTTGTCCGCGGCTCCGTCTCAAAATGTCCATTCCGATGGTCCAATTTTTCATCACTTTTTCATTTCGACCTGTATTCCACAAATAACGTGTGTTATGTTATCCTGTAAGGATGCATAGTGTTTGGCTTGTCCACATAGACTAACGACTTGACATAAAACCACAAGAATTAATCAAAAGGCGTTAAATCGCAATATCGTGAGGACCAACTCACAGGGCCAAATCGAGTGATATGCTGCTCACCAAATTAATCCTTCAACATACCTATTGTTTCACGAGCACTGTGGCATGCTGCACCGTCCAGATGAAACTACATGTCAACCAAGTTCAACTCAGCCAAGTTCAACTCAAAAAAAAATCGCGTATCATGGTTCGTTCGCCGTTGATTGTAACGTTTCTTCCACGGCCGTCTTAAAAGAAAAATGGACCGATGATGCCACCAGCCCATAAACCACACCAGACTGTCGTTTTTTCATGATGCATCAGTAATCCATGTATGGTATGTGGCTGCTCATCAGTCCAGATGTTGCAGTTTTGCTTGTCAGCAAAGAAATGAGCAGAAAATGAGCGTTCAGCAAGAAATGAGCATCATAGCTGAACACAATTTTTCGATAAAACAGCGGATTTTCACTGAGCTTTTGTAAGGCCCATTCACCAACAATTAGACGTTGTGGTAGATCATTCGTCATTCCATGATGAAATGGCAAAGTATACTGTACACTTTTCACTTTGACAGATGACGTTTGGACGCCATTACCAACCAGTGCCGCCAACCTGAAAAACTTAAATCTTAAAACGTCACCCTACATATACCCAACAATATGGATTGCGGTCAATAATGTCGTATATGATGAATTGAGTCATCGTTAGATAAACGGTTTTCCCAAAAATGATTTCTTTTCATTCTTAATACAACCACTTATCTTATCTTGACTGTGAAATATCATCTTAGCCTACCATTTAATAAGATAACTAATTTTTTTTTAAATATTTTTTAATAAATGCGCCGTATTTCAAGACAGTCCCTTAAAAAGTTTGTTTGATATGAGGAACGAAATATTTAACATAGTATTCGATCACATTTTTATATTGCTTTTTATTAACGAATAGTTGGCAAAATTGTTAAACGAATTTTGAAATTTAAAATTTTTCGGTGTTTTACTTGCTGGTGCGATTTAACGTAATTCGTAAATTAACTTGCTTGTAAGCATTGCGGTTTCTATTGTTCTTTCAACCTGATTAAATCCATAGATTTTTATAACGATCAAAAATATAATAATTCTTTATGGGGACGAACCACTTTAGCTTTAGCTTTAGACTGCAAGTTAATAAACAAGTCTTCACAAGAACAGTAGTTTTCACAATTTTTTTTAACAATTTTCCAATTTGCTCGTTGATAAAAAGCTATGCTATTAGCGATGAAGTTACTTCAATTGGGATACAATTGTAAGGGACATTGCTTATGATGACTGTGGTTTGTTAACCACCAGAAAAATAATGCAAAAAAATACAACTTTTCACTGACAAAACAGAGAAGTTTACGTATCATATACAAGAAAAGGACGCTTTTGCCATATTCTCTTATCTAGGAATCACAATCGATAATCGCGATTCTGCAAAGAAAGGAATTTTTTGGAAGCCACGGTCCAAAGTTGTCGGCTATATACGTTTTTCACTTATAATCGCACTAGAAGTCATAAATAGGGAGGACCTGCAGAACTTTAAATCGTATATCTGGTTCATTAGGCGGTCTAGTTTAAATTTATTTTAACTGTCTTGCCCATACCCTCTCCTGAATAGCAATTGTATACAGTACTGGGGTATTAATGGTGTATTCCCTTAAATCATGATGGTTATAATGTTTGTGAAGATCAATAACAATTGGAGATATCGAGTTCCTTGCTCCTCTTATTATTCGGCATATAACTGAGAACTGGTTACAAGGGTTGTATTACTCCAACTTGCCGCTGCCCGTGAGATAAATCAAGGATGCAGTGATGAATAAATATGCTAAATCCATATCATATTCCTAAGCTATCGTTTTGAAATCTCGTAAATATAATCCGCTTTCCATACAGACCAGTTTACTCGTCCACAATTAGCCATAGATCAGGTACGTTCATTTGCTATCAAACTATATTATCAATTCTTAACACATTTTTCATGTGTGTTTGGTTTTTAGTTTTAAATTAATTTATTGTCAAATATATTTGGATATATATTCTATAGAAACATATCTTCGACCTACTGCAAAAGCATATATAATTTATGTACTTCTTTTAATTATAAAAGGTACAGAGTAGAAAGTCCAAATGCTTCTATTTTCTGAGTTGCTTCTTAGTTTGTCATACCATAAATTACGTTAACTACAAATTTTCATAGAGAAGCCATTTTTCCGGAAATTCGGTTTTGCCCTTTTTTAACTACACATTCAATATAATTTTTTCGTTGTTGATGTTAAAAATATATCAGTCAAACCCCAGACTCATCGCCATTCGCAATTAATATAAGGCTCTTACTAAAAAGTACACCAATTGCATTTGTGGTAGTTTTATTCAATTGGATCATTTGTGGAATGGCTGTTAGAACACTCAACTATCAACCATATGATCGTAAGTTCGATCTCCAATAAAACTATTTACCTTCCTTGTTGTCTTGTAATGATACGCGTACTTCGGCTGGTCATGCAATAGGAAGCCTAATAAAAGGTTCTCAAATCGACATTCGAAATTCTCATTAGCCAGCAACCTTATAGAGGTACAAATAAAAGACGAAACTCCCTTGAATTCTCTGAATGAAGTAGAGAGAGAGCTTTTCACATACGGCGTTAAAACTGACTTTTCCACTGTTATATTCACTAAATAAAACCTGCTAGCTAAAGACGATTTTGAATTCAGATTCCAATATACGAGTATCACGTGAGCACTTCTAAACCATTGAAAAAATCTGAAAGCTGACTACATGCTGGAAATTAATATTGATAAATGTGAATCCATACATTTAATAAATGCATCACCGGCATTAAAATAAAAAGGAGACTTTTTGGAATTAAATCAAGCTTAGTAGAAATACACTTAGCAAGGAAATCGTTAAACACGAAGGTGTTCATCTAGTTAAATTTTTGCACTCTGCCATTTAAGCAACAAATGCGTACTTCATTCTTCTTTATTCCAGATGAAACGTACGACATATAAGAGTCCTATTATCACATATCCTTGCCCTATTTAATTCAACATATCTCTATTTTATATGAAGAAAATAGGAGCGTTTGAAAGAAAACGCCAAAGAACATTTACCTCTTTACGTAGATCTGCAGACACTAATTTAAAAAAACACATGTATAGGTACAAAATTTAAAATAGTTAATTTCACAATATGCTATATTAAGAGGCACACTCTGCGAAGTAAACAATTTTATTATGACACGATTGTTCGCTTGCTTTGTATTTAAAACAATATCCAATGATGAGTTCCTTCTGAGGCACTCATATTTCAAAACAAACGAAAATATCTTCAAAATGAGAAAGGAATTCCAGCGTTCTTTCACGTCTATAGACGGGTCACCGATAAATCAATGCAATTTAACGAATATACGTTTCGATGCAAGCACATCCGATAACGATATATTATTAACATTGGAATGAAAATAACATTAAAATAAAGATCAAAAAATAGCTAGACTGTATTTTTCCCTCTCTGTTTTACATTTAAAGTATTTTTCCATTTTTTTTAAAAATACTAAAGTAAACAATAAACAATATTGTGATCAAAATCTATTATAAAATGTAAATATTGCAAAGCAAATCATGTAAAAATCTGACTTGAGAGCCTCTGAAATGAAATCTACTGAATATTGTAGTAAGATCTGTGACTAAATAATTGGATTAATATACAAAAAATAAGAATAAATATACTCATAGTACTTCAAGACACATTTTATAAAATGTTGGTAAGAAAATAAAGAAACACCAGCGTATGCCCAAAGAATATGCCCATTCTCTCATGGGATTTCTTCAGTACTTTCATTCAATAGTCATTGCGTTATCAAACACTTAATGTGGATGTACTTCCGGTAATTACAGCAATTTCAATTCCAAAGTAATATGTCAAAAGAATTGAATAGAGAAAAATAGAGGCCACTTACAATGTCCGTCCACGATTTGGCGAAATATTAATGCTAAACCAAGTTTTAAGTTGTTTCACCAGTTAAATACTCGTAGATGGACATTGCTCAATCTACTTAAATAGTTCTGAAACACAGAGATATTCGATACTTTAATCGCCTTCTTCTGGATGTTGTATTTGTACCACTTCAAATAGCATATACCATCATTCCTTCAGGTATGAGTATTATAAAAATTCAAGATACCCTACATGATATTTTTGTAGCCATGGCAACAGCCGTCAATAAAGCACAGACATATGAATCGAAGTCTATTAGACTTATATTAATGCACATTTCAATTTATCTTTCTTCAATGAAGTATGATTAGAATAATACTTAATTTATATTCATCATCGAAAAAAAAATATGTTTGAAACTATCTCAAATAAATTAGCAGTCTTTTTATATGTAAATTTTACATATACTTTCTATGCATACATATTAGTACATAGTTTGATTAGTACATAATTTCTAAAATTTATTTTGTACACAGGAGTTTCTCTCTTGAGGTTTCTACAGTACTTATGTTGGACGGACTTTCATTTGGTGATGGAAATATCTTTTTAATATTTGATGAATTTCTGGTAGTTACAGCAATTTCCATTCGATTCTAATATGACTACAGAATTAAACGTTGAAAAAATGTTATTGAAACTGTCTCAACTAAATTGTCTTAACTATTCTTGGACATAAATTCGTAAACTGAAGTTAAAAGAAATTGGAAAATAGTTTTTATTTGAATCGTAAAAACATACTGTATATATCAATCTAAGTAGGTAAACTATAATTAGAGTAACGGACATCGACTAATAGAATCGACAGCATATACTATTTGGAAAATTAATCTAGAGACACAGTCCAACTGATTCGACTCGCGCGACCCAGTCAACTATCGCCCCAACACAAAATTGGCTTGCATATATTTGCTGTTCAAAATACGCAACGATCCTATTACTTCTTTACATTTAAATTCTCATTCCTTTTTCTTATTTCCGTATTTTTCATGTATTTGTTTATTTTTACCTGTCAGTACCACTCTAGTTAGGAAAACCTGAAACTATTTTAGAAGTCAAGTTACTAACGGACCCTCTCACTAAGCTTCAGACTTCTCAACAATATTTTTTTCACTAATCCAACTGCCAACTCGATCTTTTACCACTTTTTACTTAACATAAATGTTAACTGGGTTTGATTACAATTCTCAGCATCCTGGGGAGAGTAAAAATATTCGCATTTTATCGCATTCTTTCGCAGCACTTATACCAACATACGAAATGTAGCATACAAACCAGCCGTAACGAAAAACTCTTATACCTTTCAGAGTTAAGCAGAAATCCTGCGCAATTCAAGCCGTTGTAAATACAGCTCTTTTGCTTTAATGCCTCTAAGGACGATGATGGTGATGAGATGAATAACACAAAAAGAAAACACAATGCCTCGAAATGAAAGCTAAGCAAAAGGAAAAAAGTGACAGCGAAAAATCTGCCTGAATAAACTTTCCCAAACAACAAAGAATACACGCTTAGCAAGAATGCCCAAATAGCAATGGAAGAAGTATGTACATGCATAGGAGCTTTAAACCCAAGTAAACAAAGAAACATTCTACTTGAAAATTTGGTCGGATACCTAATACGGGAGTGAGTGTTTTACGTTCTTTTTTACATATGAAGTAAGTAGATTTTTTTGTTCTCCCGGTCGAGTAACTTATGAAGTTGTTGCTACTTATTTTTAAGGGTGAAATTGATGGGGGGTGGCAGGCGCAGGATGATTTTATTTAATACGGTTTGTTGAGTTTTTGTTGAGTTCTGCTATTGTTTGAATATCTCCTCCTCATCAAAGGATTTAAGTTTTAAGCATACAAAAACAACTAATTGGATGTCTAGAGAGGAGTAAAGCTCTTTAATACAACCAACATACAACAGCAAATAAAAACAAAGCCTTCTTAAGTAATAAATGCTGATTTAAATATAAAATAAAATAAGGGAAGAACAAGAAACAACCCAACAACAGTCCTCAATTCATGTCCTGCCAGCATTATGTGTATATGTAAATCACAACCTAACACAATATACGATACTAAAGTGTACACAGAGAATAGATTTGCACAAATTGATATCGACTATTTCATTTTCCTTTACACTTGCAAAACAATAGAATGTCATCAAATGTAGTTCAATGTGATCAGGCCTACTAAACTACTAACGACAGTGAAGGCTCCCTGTTGGAAGACGTTAATGGAATGCACAAGCATCGATTAGAGAAAATTTAATTTGGACACAACTTGCAGATAACTTTCGTTTGCATAGAGCATTGAGAGTTTTTCTTTCAGGATTTTATATATTATTAAAGAGACCGTCTGCATCTCAGGAAATAAAAAAAAATAAGAAAAGAGGTTGTTACACAAGAATAGAGTTTTAAAACGTTTTTATTACTGAGCCGTCAATCCAAACCTCTTTGTAGTTAGTTGCAACTGATCTTTGTAGAGAGCTTCAGGCGCCTCAATTGGCTTTGATTTTTCCGTAATATATAGGAAAAATAGTTTGATTATTCCCATTTTTGCTTATCGCTCCAAATCGAAGCAATAGTTTCCTTTTACTTTAGAATTAATAAGTATTAAAAGTACTTTAATTAACAAAAAAAAATAGTGATATTGCAAGACCACAAAACTTAAAATCTATGATGACGTGTGAGCAAAAATATCGTCGACAAGAGCAATTTCTAAATTGCACTTCTGGAAAGACTGTCAAAAAACAAGGACTTCGTGTTTAGAATCGCTTTGTCATTGCTTTGAATGATATTTTTCAATATTTTAATAAGTGTAATTACTAAAAGTTCTATCTCTTTTTTTAAGTGTACATCCCAAAATTGGCAAATTACTACTACTCAACTTGGGTTTATAATTTAAAATGACTGATTCACATTAAGGCTGTCCTTTAGGCGCACATTCTGAATTTGGTATGTAGCATAACGCGTAAAATATCAATATTATAGTTCTCAACATTATCAGGCTTTATGAATATTTGCCGTTTGTACCAATAACTTGATATTATCATCGTCAGTATTGACAGCAACCCCTTTCTCATTTTGAAATCATTCTTCGTTATTTTATCAACGCATTTCATCATTCCCCAATCTACGACTGGTTTCATTAATCAACATTTTACTTTGCACTGCTGTAATATAAAAATATACGGAATCAATCAAATACATTCCATTTATTTGAAGAAAATGTATCCCAAATAAAAACTACAAAGTAATTTGAGCAACAATTTATTTTATGTATTTATTTTAAATCACATGTAACTGTTAACCCGTATCTGTGCTGCTATCAATGAGCTACTTCAATACTTTTTTCCTTTTTTTTTTTTTTTTTGGTCTACCCGATATGGATGCTCAACCGATATCTACCATTCGCATGTCGAGCATGATTTTTACTATGGCAAAGACCAATGCAAATATAATGAAATAAAACTCACACTTGTACTACAAATCCATAGCTGAGGGGCAGATGAGGGAGTTTGAACTTCAGCTCAAATAATTTTCGAAGAAATGCACTAATTCTGTCTACCGAATACATTTTCGTATGGAATCGCACGGTAAGAGCTAAATAGAAAAGGACCAAAGAACGCTAATACATATATTTATGGTAATTAAGTTGTAGGGTTAGAAAGTGGTTGTCCTAATAGGCGAATAGCAAGGAACCAGAGTACAATGGTGACAATTTGCGGTCATTTCTGTGAATGCAAACTGTGTGTCTTGAACAACTGAATACAGGATCTTCAACAATTTTTGTAGAAAGCACTGCTCTTACGTACAAATAATACTGAATTAGATCTGACGTCTGCCACACCTAAGGAAAAAGGCTTCAGACAACATAAAATATAACCTCAGATATTCCTTTTTGTTGATTTAACGGTATTCACTTACCTACCCGGCCTTGCATTATTATTATTCATTATGAACCAACTATAAAAATTTACATAAAATATAAAGTTGTTCTGTGTGTCCTGTTTGGGTTAAGGAAAAAGCTTTAGATGTAGGGGAAATTTAAAATTTACTTGGAGGCGAAAAGAGGGCAAATATAGCCCGATAATTTTTAATATTAAGTTATTTGTCTTCACAAACGCTATTGAGGATCTCAAACTAAACCGGCTTTTAGCAAATATTTTGGTTAAATAATTTCAGATTATGTACTTTAAAATATATAAATGTCATTTACTTACTTTCTATACATGCCATCAATACTTTTTACCAAAAATATTTTCTACATAGTAGTAATTTTCCATTTTAACACTTGGACACTTATAATGACGCTACATGCGGCTTAATGTCCAAATTCAATTTCTTCAATTTTATAACATTTGATTGGTTTTCAGTATTTGAAGCATTTCACCACCCACATTAGCCGCTGCCCGTGAGCTAAATCACAGAGTAAAGTTGCACAAGTGTCACAAGATAGGATTCATGGGTCGTTTGATACCCATGTGAAGGACGTGATACCTATACGAGGTGTGTTCGAAAAATAAGGAGAATTTTAAAATTTCGCGGGCTACGTACATTCGACTATTATATCAGTACACTCGTCTCGAGGATATGCTGACGGTTTTATCCATATGCCACACCCTATGATTGTGGATGTTGAATAAATTTCAACACTAAAACTAATCACATAGAGAGAGAATCACATTGTGAGAGGCATAAATAAGACAAGCTTTTGTGTGTTCGGCGATTTTCTGTTATCGAATAAAATGGATCGAAGAAGTTGCATCCAATGTTGTGTAAAAAATGAAATTCAGTGTCAGAAACACTTGAAATGTTAACAATGGTTGACGGTAAAAGTATTCTGAGTCAAAAAACTGTTTACAAGTGGTAAAAGCTTTTCCCAGCACATCCACAGCCGATGAAAATGTTAAGAAAGTGAAGAAAATTGTTATGGAGAATCGTCGAATCACAATTAAGGAAATTGCTGAGAATGTCGGCATATCGGTTGGCTCATGACATGCAATCATTTCGGAAACTATGGGCATGAAGCGAAGTTCGTTCCAAAATTGCTGAATTTTGACCAAAAAGAACGCCGCATGAGGATCGCTCTGGAATTGTTGACTGACGTCAGCTATGATCCAGATTTGCTTAAAAGGATCATGACTGGTGACGACTCATTGGTATATGGTTATGACATGGAAACCAAAGACCAATCGTCCCATTGAAAGAATTCAGGAGAGCCAAGACTCAAAAAAAGCCCGCCAAATTCGATTAAATGTCAAAGTTTTGCTCTCTGTTTTCTTCGATTACCATGGCGTAGTGCATCAGGAGTTCTTACCACAAGGTTGCACGGTAAATAAGGAGTATTACCTTGAAGTTATGCCCCGTTTGCGTGAAGCAATACGAAAAAACGCTCGGAATTGTGAAAAAAAAATGCATGACTTTGGCATCATGGTAATGCACCTGCTCACTCATCTTCGCTTGTAAGAGATTATTTGGCCAAAAGCAACACCATTATCATGCTTCAGCCACCGTATTTACAAGATTTGACCCCCTATGACTTTTTTCTGTTCTAAAGATTGAAGAGACCTATGAAAAGACGGCGTTTTGCGGCGATTGAGGAGATGAAAACCGAATCGCTGAGAGAGCTGAAGAACATACAAAAAAGTGCATATCAGAACTGCTTCGAGGATTGGAAAAAACGCTGGCACAAGTGTATTATATCTGAGAGGGACTACTTTTGAAGGAGATGAAATAGAAATTGATGATCGGGAAGCCCCCATGACTTTCTTGTCTTTGGGTTACTGTAATGAATCCGATGAAGAAAACTCTTCCTTTTTTGTCACTGAAGCAGTTGTTCACAGGCGAAAAAACGACGCTCAACTTGCCTTAGCTTTAACTCTTAAGGAACCCAAGTTCCTTGCGTTCGAATTATTCCTAATGCATGCAATCGCTTAAAAATGGATGTTGGGTAACTCCTAATACTGAAGCAAACTCTACCTGCATTTGACAGGGATCTTTATCAAGCAATGCCATCAATTCGGTGTCTTCACCGGTTTTTCGTCTTCCTTCACGGGAACGGTCGTCAACATCAAAGTTACCGTCTTTAAGCGACGGAACCAATCTCAACACATTGTTTTACTTAAAGCAGCATTTTTGTAAACGTTTTGAAGCTTTCGATGAGCTTCAGCCGCCGTCTTTTTTTTTTTTTTTTTTGATTGAAAGATGAAAATCAATACTTTCCCCTTATGACGATTATTTTGCACAAAATCATGCATATTCAGACAACCAAATGAATATGACGTCAAAAACAAATCACTATTTTATCCAGGCGGTATGTTTACCATGTGCCAAAGCTTGGCTCATGATGTTTAGGCTGTAGCAGAATCGACGAGCACTTACAGCTGGAGCCATCTATTGGCAAACAGCGGGAACTTAATTGTGCATAATATGTTATTTTTTTAAGAATCTTGAAATTTTGAAGATCTATTCAGTAAAATATTCACATTAGCTTATTACACACTTTCTCTCCTCCTGAAATATTGGCTTTTTAGATACGCCCCATTTAATATAATGTAAAAAAGTGAAAACCCCGTTGCCATTAGAGAATATTATTGGTCACTATTGTTTTCAGTACAAGAAACAGGTATCAAAATTATATTTTCTCAAATTTTCGTACACCATTTTCATGCCTGAATTACTCAAAAGACTTTGAATATCTTGTTCGCTAGTGCCAAAAATAATATTGCTGAGTGTTATTATTTATTTATACCAAAATTCTATTTTAACCAGATAACTCGCTCGACGATTCTACTGGGATTTAATGGAATTTCTAAACCTCTTTTCCACTGATATAATAAAAACCCCACCAACATAGTATTTTAGCACAGTTTAGTATTTTGAGAATTGCACTTGTTTTTTTATTTTCATTTAATCCACTTTTTCGTTATACAATTGCGAATTTCTAGTCAAGATAATCATCACCCAATACAAAATATATGGATGAGCATAAAATCCACCCAACAGGGTGTTAGACTATCTCATATTTCTATATATATATATATATATAATATATATTATATATATAATCTATATATATAAAAATGAATCGTGGTTTGTTCCTATGCTTAAAACTCCAGAACGGCTGGACCGCTTTGCATAAATTTTTGTATATGCGTCTGGGTGGTGCCCGGGATGGTTTAGATTTACAATTCGGTCCAATTGGACAAAGAGGCGTGGTACCTCCCATACAAACAAAAAATTAAAAATCAATTATTTCTGCTCCTGCTTACGATATTTGAACAAAATTTGGTGCGTAGGTTTGGTGTACATATCTTAAGTGCTGCTGAAAATATGGGCGGGATTGGATAATGGGGAGTGGTACCTCCTATACAAACCACAAATTGAAAAGCAATTATTTCTGCTCCTGCTAAAATTTGAAGGCAAAGCAACGTTTGCCGGGTCGGCTAGTATATATACATATATATAATATATATTATATATATATATATATATATGTATATGATATATGTATATATATATGTGCACATGCAAACATTAGAGTTAACAACGAATTCCGGGTTGCCGGTGCCATAAACTAATTTGCCATTTTTAACTTTGAATAACTATTCCAGGCAATGGAGGTTTAACCACCCACGCCAGTTATGTGCATTAATAAAAATGGTATAATATCAAGAAAAACAAAAAGAAACCGCTACAACAAAACGTGTGTCATATTAGGAAATTATGGCTCTCTACACACTATTTTTCTCAACATAGATCTGTCCCATACTAAGTTTTTCCAGACGGAGAACACAACTATTTTGAAATTAATCACGAATCTTTATTAGCAAACTTAGCAATGAAAAGGGTGTCCCAACAAGAACGCAAGAGTTCGTTAATTGGGTATGGGAGAGACAACAGGAAAATGCTGATTTTGCCGATAAAATCATCTTCAGTGACGAGGCCCATTTCCATTTTGATAGCTTCGTCAATAGACAGAATTGTCGCATTTGGGGTGAGGAGAATCCTCGAGTGATTCACGAGAAGCAAATGGATCCTCAACGAGTCACTGTGTGGTGTGGAATCATTGGACCTTTTTTAATAAAATGAGGCATGTCAAGCGCAAACAGTCAATGGTGTTCAGTATCATGAAATGATAACCAGTTTTTCCGTGCCTAGAAAGGCGCCTCATGTCATACAGTCATAGAAACAATTTAATTGCTGCATCAGCCATTTAAATATTGCGTTCTTGTTGGGACACCCTTATTAGAAAAATACATTAACTTTCCACATTTGTCACAAGAAGAACTCTTTCTTGAATTTGTTTATCTTATATTACTCAATTTGTTTTCGTCTAGTTCGGCAAAATGTGTAAATAAATGATTATTATTTAACAATTTTAAATCGCTATGAGATGAAAGACGAAATACAGTTCAGTTTACCATTCTCATTTTTATAAGTTTCGTCCAAACAACAAAAATGTAATATTCAAAAAGAAGCACTTTTAATACTAAGTATTTTTCGACCTAAAGCGTTTTATAACTTTTTAGTTTGATTAAGCGATGACCGCCTATCTACCTGACTGACTGCAGCAAATCTTAATAAATCTTGTGATTTAGCTTTTTCTGAATATATTAATGATGCCAATGATGTTAACTGGAAAATTTATTGAAGTGCCAGAAATCGTTGCAAAAGTGTCAGTAGAAAACTGAAAATTGGGGCGCATGCTGCACTTTTCGAAAATACTGAATCTGTTAAAACACTGTGGAATCGCATTAGTGAGAATAGCTTGATAGGTGATACTTGCAATCAAGGTAATTTTGACAATATTGACGTTGAGCAACTTAATATGCATTTTGTTGGCAACCAACTGAACGTAACTACGTATCCCATACCGCAATCGGTGAATGATGGATTCTCCTTTCAGTGGATTACCTTCGATAAATTGTGGTCTGCGTATTCTTCTATTAAGTCCAATGCTCCAGGGTCAGATGGTCTGTCATTGATATTTTTGAAAATAATTTTTCAACTAATTTCATGCCATATTTTTTTCCAGTTCAGTTCACATCTTCTTTTCCAGTTCAGTGAAAGTTAACTAGGGTAATCCCAATTAAAACGAAAAATGATTCCAGTGATTTCGAAAATTTGAGACCAATTTTATTAGTTCCCATATTGTCAAAAATTTTGGAGCACATATTAAAGTGTCAGTTATTGCGATTCATTGAAAGTGAGTCGTTGCTGAACGACTGTCTATGTGGATTTCGAAATTATAGAAATACCACTGGACTACTTATTGGTCTTACAGATACCATAAGGAAAGAAGTATATGGTCAAAAAGTTTGTATGTGATTATCATTGGATTTAGCAAAGGCATTTGATCGTGTTGATTATGGTGTCTTGTTGGATAAGTTGTACACCAATTATAATTTCGACGTTAATACCTGTCAATTGATTTCATCATACCTATATGGTAGGAGCCAATATGTTGTTTTCAATGATTTGTTTTCTTCAGTTTTACCTGTTCAAAGCGGTGTTCCTCAAGGCTCGGTACTTGGCCCAATACTTTTTATTTTGTACTTAAATGACCTGTTTAGTATCCTCGATGATACATGTATTCCCTATTCATTTGCAGATGATGTTCAATTGCTCTTTAAGGGAGAATATCAGTTTGATGATGTCCTGCAAAGTAATATTAATTATGCGTCAAATTTGATCTGCTCAGTTTCTTTTTAATTCATTTAATTTTTCACATTCCTAAAAAAATCGCACTCATGGGTCGTGCTTCTGTAGTAAGAGTAGCTCGAATTTACAATTTACTACCAAGCCATTTAAAAAGTTTTGAATTATGTCCTGATTCTTACAAAAGGCACATTCTACAACACTTTCAGACTTTACTGTAAAATTTTGTTTTCAATTAAACTGTGAGCAGCCTTTACATACCGATTATCTTATATTTCCAGATTATATATCGATTAGCTTCTAACTTTTGAATTAGTCTTTTTTTCATACTTTTTTTTGTCTTTAATGATCATAATTTCATATTATATTTTTATAAATTTTATATTTAATTTTTATTAACTTTTTTTAAATTTTTTTAACTTATTATATTGAGCGGATTAATGGATGAATTGCTGCATATTCTAATTTACTTATAATTGGCCGGAAGGCTTTAAATTACAAGTCAGAAATAAATAAATAAATAAAACAAATTGCTCTGGGGATTGTAAATGAGATATATCGATCAAAGCTTTTTGACACCCCCATACAAATTTATGGATTTTCCGAAATACATTTCTTTCCCTTTAGCTCCTCATTCATTGACTGCAGTAACTTAAATTTGTGGTCGTTGTAACGATTTAAATGCTTACCAGTATTTAAAACATGTGACATGTGAAACTCCCACTCAAATGGTCGATTTAGCTCATTTATTTTTAGGTGAATACCTTTTATTTAATTGCACTTCAGTCAGGCATTCGTCACAATTGTTGACAATTTTTGACAAGCTAAGGTATGAAGGTACCAGATCCTTCTGATACCTAGCATAAAAATTTATCGATTTTCCGAAATTTAATCTTTTCTCTGTAATTTACTAGTAGATTACAGCAACCTAAATTTGTTTCTTTAAAATTTGAGAACAAATTCATCAAGAAAACAGACCATTCAAAGTTTCTCCCATACAAATACCCTACTTAATGCTTATATTCTTTGCTTTCTACATTTTAAACAGCTGTATTGAAATTAGAGATATTGGTAATGAAAATTGATGGCATTGCTACACTTCTTCTAGTACTTCCCGTGCAAATTGGGCGGTTTGTATTACATTTATTCCCTTCTATAACCCCTAATTCGTATACTGAAATTATATGTACTCAAATTATGGCCAATCATATTCTGTTACACTGCGTGGTGAAATTTGAAAAAAACATCCATCTACTCATATAAATTATCTAATTTATCTCATATATTTCTAGCTTTATATCTTTCACCCAAAAAAATTCAATAAATTAGCTGTATCATAATGAAATTCATTATTATTTTTCCAATAGATGACTTTAGTAATCTGTATCTCGCGTTGTATCAGTGGAATTGGGTTACCCAAGATTGCGTTAGAAAAATAAGGTTTCATATTCAAAAAAACAATTGCAATTACTTGACTAAGTACCGTTTAAGTACGCGTTGGATGTAGACACCAGCAAATAGGAAATATGACATATTTTATAAAAGCGATACTGCAAACCAGTCAACTGAAAATGTTAACCGTGTTTATGGTCCTGATACTGCAACAGCCAATCATGGGCAATTGTGGTTTCGTCGATTCCGCTCCGGTAATTTTGCCATAATTTTTGAGCCATAACTTGGAGCTAAATATTGTACAAAAGTCCGTTTGGAAACACTTGAATAAAGCGGGATACACAAAAACTTCATGGAAAATTTAAATCTAAGAATCGCTGTCGAAGCTCAACCTAATCGACCCATTTATGAAGCGGATGTAGACTGGTGATGCAACGTGGATTACTCATGGTTATGACGATTACTTATGAAAACGTCAAGTGACAGTGATCGTGGTTGTGGTCGTACCACGATTAAGCGGCCAAGTTAGGGTTGACGGTTAGGTTTTCATCTGTGTTTAGTGGGATTAGTAAGAAATCATTTACAACGAGCTGCTCCCCTACGGTCAAGCTCTCAGATCGGACTAGTGCTGTCACCAATTAGACTGTCTAAAGGAAGCAATCGTCTAAAAAGGGTCAGCTCTGGCCAATAGGAAAGTAATTTTGTTCCATCAGGACAAGTAATCAAGTGATTACCATCTATTCCTGTTTACGGCGAATCATTTTGTTGGTGAAAACTTTGCCTCAAGAGAAGCTTGTGAAAATCGTCTGTCTTGAATTTTTCAATAGGGACAAGGATTTCTTTGAGAGAGGCATAGTGAAACTACGCTTAAAATGGAAAATTATAGAGTTAAACGGTGGATATTTGACATAGATCGCATCATTCCAACTATGTTAAATAATAACCTGGAATAACCTGCAAAAGTAATTGATTTCTTTTCACTATTCCTCATACAAACCAGGCTTCTAGTAGACTAAATTCTGCGAATAAAAATGGACTATGTTGCCACATACCTAAGAGCACCACATCCACAATATGGATAGTTTGGCAAAAATTTATTAAAATTTAATAAATTTATTATTTGTGCTTGAATTCATAGTAATTTTTGATAACAACCTGTCGATTAATCGTGTCCCTTCTGGCACCTCTTACCCTTTCACGACGAGGTATCAAATATAGGATTATTTTTAGCTGATTACAGCTACGTTACATGTAGCAGATTTCCCGTGAAACATCTTTTTAGGTTGCCATACATTTTCCTTGCCAGTACACTAAACTTGGTTCAAGTTTGTTAAAAATTGGAATACTCGTATGCTGTATAACTGATCGGATATATCGTATTCTACCAAGAAATGAGACTATATAAAGTTTGTCCTTCCGACAAAAAATACACAAACAGAAATTAAGTTTTGTTCATTTTATTTCATTTTTAATAGACGCCTGTTGCTTTGAAACAATCACTGCTTTCCTAAAGTTTGCTAATCCGGTTTTAATACGGCCAAATAATATTACATAGTTAGGTGCTACGAAATAAGCCTTAATACTGCTTATAAGTTGCATGTCCTTGTAGAGATTAACAAAACATAACATTGATTTCATGTGATCAAACTTTTCAATTATAAGCAACTTTAAGCTCACTACGAGAAATAAATCCCCACAGCATAATGTTTTCCTCACTTTTTGTTTACTGCTGTGAAAATACGCAAATTTAAATGGAAAAATGTATTCATCTCGTTACAGATAACCATACAAATGTCCTACAACTGCAAAGCAAACAATACATTTATTGAGATATTCGTAAGAATTGAAAGTATGCGAACAAATTGTGCCTCAGTGCCTGACAAATAACCTTCTGGTCGGAATGAATTAAATGTAAATATTTAGAAATTGATGTATTTTAAGGCACATGTATACACATTTATCTAATAAATTTAATTTTCAAGCAAAGTTCTTGACTACTATTTAGAGGAGAGCCACAACAGGATTTGCGTTTTTCTTATTTTTCTCCACAGACCTCCACATGTTACAGCCAGACACTTGACACAACATTCAATAACTTTCCATTCAATTTTAGTATTGAGTGAATGCTTAAACATCGCTTCACAGATAGACTTTAAATTTCTACCTCTAAACACATGAACGTAACAAAAACTTTTTTATTATATATTTTAGGGAACAAAAACAATATACGGAAACGCTTACAGAAGTTCGTTTAGTTAGAATCATATTATAAATGTTTGAAAAATCTACAAAAAATTCTATTCTATTCGTCATAGCTCTGCACACCAGCTTAATTTTTTTTTTTTTTTTCGAAAAGATGGATCAAAATCTAATTTCGTGTCAGAAGAAACCTCTGTGCTAATGGTCAAAGAGATTCCAGTTTGTAGTTATCACAGATTTTATCGTATGCTAAATCTAAAGGAAAATTTCAGTATTGAGCGCATTCATTCCCCTTCTTTCGTGCCTATATCATATAGGATATGTCATATTCTATATAGGAATAACCTTGAAAGGGCGCGTCTGATGGTTACAAATTGGCGCTGATAGACACAAAATTGACAAAGATCTAATGTAGGACCGATCTAATCATTGATAATTAACTGTGCTTGAGTATTATGACTGAATTGTGATCACTACAAAATGTACTTGTAAAGGGTGTCCCAACAAGAACGCAAGATTTAAATTTGGCGCCATTCGAAGTGTCATTGTTTGA
>JAHXMU010000135.1:296086-333146 GCA_019455685.1 Philornis downsi | reverse complement strand
GGCTACAGTTCGCAAATTGCGATCAATTTGGGCTCACAATAATGCTCCAAATGAAACAACTGTAAAGAGATTAATGGATAAATTTTCCAAAACTAGGTCTGTTAATGATGTAAAGACAACAACGCGCCTTCGTTAAGGTCGACTGACCGAAAATGTCCTAGCTGTACGTGATGATGTCGCTCAAACTCCAACCATCTCAATTCGGCACTGAGCTCAGCAAATTGGTGTCTCCAAATCATCTGCAAATTTGAATTGCAGATTTGTATCTTCGTACATACAAAGTTCAATTGACTCAGGAACTAAAGCCAGCTGACCATTGACAGCGAAGGGAGTTCGTTAATTGGGCATTGGAGAGACAACATGAAAATGCTGATTTTGCCGATAAAATCATCTTCAGTGACGAGGCGCATTTCCATCTCGATGGCTTCATCAATAGGCAGAATTGTCGCATTCGGGGTGAGGAAAATCCTCGAGTGATTTACGAGAAACAAATGCATCCTCAACGTGTCACTGTGTTGTGTGGATTTTGGACTGGAGGAATCATTGGACCTTTTTTTATGAAAATGAGGCATGTCAAGCGCAAACAGTCAATTGTATTCGGTATCGTGAAATGATAACCAGTTTTTCCTGCCTAGAATTGAAGAAATGAATGTGAAGAGCATGTGGTTTCAACAAGACTGCGCCACATGTCATACAGCCAGAGAAACAACTTAATTGCTGCATCAGTCATTTAAATCTTGTGTTCTTGTTGGGACACCCTTTATATGCGAATATATCATAGCGATGTATTTTTTTGAATTTTAACTGAAAATAAACAAGATGAGTGTTTGCATTTAGCACATAACTGCCTTGTTAATTTTAAACAAGTACATTCAAAAAAAATGTAAATCGGAGATATATTAAGACTTTACAAATATAGCACTAAAACTAAGCAAAATCCATGGTATGGAGTCCAGAAGGTTCAAACATATCCAGCAAGCAATAAAGGCATCAGCAAAAGTCAGCAACCAATGTACTTTACCAGGGAGGACATTGCAAGTAGTTATCATTCTTCTTCAAACTGTCTAATTGTATAGAGAATATTGTTTACCACAAGTTTGTAAAACGCCGGAAGGATATACTACATAACAATAACACTCTACCTCTTGCTGTTGGAAAATCAAGAGAATTTGTTACACTATTATTCTAAATCTTCGTTATTTTCATTATTTTGTTTTAATATTTTAACTATTTTTTTAACTTTCAGGTTTTCCAGATATGAACATACTCGTATTTTAAAGAATTTTCAAAAACATCAATTCAGATATTGATATACTTGCATTTTTGCGATTCTTAAATTTAGCGGCTTTTTGAATACTACTTTATGCTATTACTTTTTAAATATTTCTTTACTATATCGTAACTTATTCTTGTTGCAATGATTTTGCCACTTGCAGCACGAAATCGTTGTGGAAGTAGCTGATGATCGGCAGATCAGTGGAAGTGCTTAAAAGTACTTCTCTAAGAGATCCGCGAGTCTCAATTTTCAAATGAAAAAGCAGATGTTTTAGCATTTTTCTATAAATACAACCACAATTTAAGCGATGTTTTACAAATGTCTTCAAAATATGATATGGTTCATGCTTTCCCCAATTACAGCAGGATATTAATTTTAATTAATAACAATATTTTTTTAAATTGAAAATGTAAAAAGTTATTGAGAAGCTGCTTTATATAAAGGATCGATTTATTCTTATTATGGGCATGATTTTTCCCATTGGACCAATTATTCTACTTGTGACTTGCCCATAATGTGGGCGGCGCTATGATTTGTAAATTTCATTATTCTTATAAATAATACCTCGACAAGTCCCCTTTTTCCATTTATTCCAAGCCCACAATGAGGCTAGTTACATACAAAGATATGTGTGTGGGGAAGTTGGTATTTTCCTTAATTTTTAATTAATTAATTTTATCATTGTGTATTGCTTTTGATTAATAAATAAAGTCTAATGTTGGTGAACAATTTTTGAAATATGTTTATTTTTCAAAAAGTGACTTCAGACCTTTGAAAGAGAATATTTTTCCCACTGGATTGATGAGAATCATTTTTTTAATTTAATTTGTCTATAATTAAAAGGCAGTGTCAAAATAGCAGCCTAAACAGTTTGTCCTCTATCTCGTTTTAAACCAGCATCATGTATGTTTAAATCAACAATCAAGAATACATATATTTTTCCATCTCACTTAAGTGTTTCTTCAATAATTTTCGCAAATGGTGGTGATATACTAACTAAGCTGAAATCTTGCAGTCGGGCAATAGTTTTTGTTAGTTGATCACAAGCGATAGCGGAAAGAGTGGATTTCATAGGCCACTAAATCATCGCCACTAAAGACTAACAAGTCGAGTCTAGAATGGCATTGGTTGTCTTCTAATCCAAATAAATGACTAATGAAACGCATTTACCTAAAAAAATTGGTTTACATTTACAGTTAAATTCCACTACTACAACTATTTTTATCATATTATCTAGATTTAGAACCCCCAGCAAAAAGTGCCTATAAAAGGCTCAAAGGAAAAAATTTATGTTCAATGATGAAATCATAACTCAATTCAATATCAATTTTAAATACCTCAGTAAATAAACCGGGATGCAATAAATCCGAATTAATATCAGTACTGTATTTATAATGTCCTACATACAGAGCGGCACAAAATTTATCAATATGTCACCCGTTTCACTTGCCATATATTTCACTTGCCGCCTGTTTATTTGAAGTATGGTGTGTATGTTAAAAAGGCCTTGGTAGGGCACTAAAGAAAAACTGGCAAATCTGTAACTAGAAGTGTTGGGAAAAAGGTGGAAAACGCTTCAAAAAGCATCCAAACATTCATCAACCCCGCGGTGGTCGTTTGGCCGATACTACTTTTTCAATTTATCAGGAAATAGCTCAAAGTTCCAAACTAACATTTCTCATAATAGACACAACACTTGTTTTTTTTCATTAACAAACAAGACAACTTAGGAAAACTTCTGATTGGTTTTACGCCACACCTGAGACACAACTATTTTGCGTTTTAAAAGAGCACATTGCTCCTTAAGTTATTGACGGGCATTTTACATCTACCTTTTCCACAAATGTCAAAGTTACGGTGATTGACACGCCATTTGCAACAATAAGAGCATCTTCAAGTAGGGCGATTACTTGTGTGCCATCTACAACGACAACTTCCGGCAAAGAAAAATAGCCATAAATGAATAATTTCACTCAACTGAACTGTTGCGCACAATCTCTACATTCTTAAACAGTCCGGCCCTGTACCTGCAACAATGTTATGATATGCTGCAAACAACGTTTATTGATAACGTTAAGATATATTGAACTATCGATACGCATAAAATAGCAAAACAGCTATCGGGTCACAGTTATTTTGTGATGTCCTTTCATCAATCAATTTTTTTTTCCATGCGAATGAGTTTTTTCCTCCTTTCTTTCTACCGTAACTCTTTTGATTCATTTGCCTGTGATATCCTATGAATTTATAAATTAATTTTATTATGAACTTTCATCAGACAACAAGTTCCATCCCTTCCTGCGCCAAGGTGTTCCTCAAGTTTTTCATAAACAACACCCGAATTGGCAAAACGAGGGTGTTCTGCTACGCCTGGTAAAATGCTCGATAACAATCGCAACCATTCATCATGCTACTCTCAGAGGGAAGTCAAGCAAATTTGTCAATTTTTGGATTGGTTTTGATAATCATTGTTAATGGGCTGTCATTAATATTGTGCCACGATATCTATGCTAAATACTGTCGCTGGCAAATGATGTATATATTTTTCTACCCTTTGTCAAGTCAATCAATAATGTTCTGGTGAAAACATTTATTATGTTTTTGCGCGAGTTTTGGTTGACAATGTATTCAAAGTTGGTTGCGGGAAACGAAAGTTAAACTTAATCAAGTGGTTTCCCACCGAACATTTCACTCGAATGTCTTTAATATGGCAAACAATTTAATGGCGTAGAGCAGGAGAAAAATGTTGGCCAAGTTGTAACATGATGTAGCCATGACGTTTATGGTTATTTTGTAAAAGATTTTACCAGACGAAATAAATATTTAAATTGAGTGATTTTAATAATTAAAAATGATAAAGGTTGTTGCTTCCATTTTGGCTAGATTTAGGAAATGTTCGTTGTCAATTAATGTAGTGATTTTCAGTTGTTAATTTATTATGATTCTATGTGACCTATCATTCAAATCAGAGCCTATTATAAATTTGAAGCACTTATTGCAAAACACCAATCACCCTGAAATCAAACCGGCGTCAAAATACGGGATGTAGTAAAAGAAATCCGTTATATTTGCATGACATTAATAATTCTAGAATGATTCGACTTAATTCAAATATGCCTCGTTTTGTTCAATGACTTACTGCCATTTCGATAATAATTCCATAATGGCTCTCCCGTAAAAACTCTCGTGCCTATTGACAGAAGTCTGAAACAAGCGATTTTCCGGAATATAAAATGGATGCATAAAAATGTCCCAACCGAGCCCCCGGAGCTTCTGGCTAGTCGTTATCGATGTGTGTGGCCTGGCGTTTTCTTAATGCAATACAACATACTGGCCCATGCTGACTGTTTTTTGACGATTTGTCTCATCGGATGACTCAGTTGTTGAAGGTGTGTCCGAAGAGAAACACCTCTGCAAAACCCTTCTGGCTGTCAATCTTGGCCTTGCCACTGTATGCATCGGATCACTACGGTTTTTGTTTGACGTTGTCGTAACTGATTCAATATTTGTCACCAGTCAACACCTGCTTCAAAAATGGATATATTTTGCTACAATTCAGCTGCGATTCCCTGGTGGAAATTCGATTCATGGGGTTTTATTTGCGTTAACTCGTGCGGCATTTAACGTACAGATGCGGCATCTAACCTGTAGATTCTTTTTGTGTTCAACCTTATTCAAGGAATTCCGAACGATTTTACGATGCAGTGCTGGAACTGAATGATTTCTATTATTTTATCAACATTTTTGGCAATTAGCCTTCCAGAGAGTAATATATTTTTGACTTCGAATTTACCATAAACTCTATTCATATTTTCAGCCGCCTGGCTTCCATTTTCACCTCATCGAAGAAAAAGTGTAACATATGGCGTACATATTCTCTCTTCGCTAATGTTATGTTTTGATGCTTTTTCAGATAGTACAAAGTTGAGCAATCACAAAACTGTTTCTTAAGTACGAAATCATATATTTCTAACGCTATTTAGGATAACATAATCGCACTTATCCGATGTGAGATTCAAATTTCTAAAGCCATATACTAAAAGAATAATAGATCTCTTTTTACTATTCCTTATACAAAGATTATATTGATTGATGCTTTATGGATGGATCAAAATTATCCAGCACGAAAAGTTTTCGACGATGAATTTAGTTGCCCACGCAAAAGAGAGCCACTGAGACTTCGTTACAAGAACTACTGTCAAAACTTGAAGGGGCAAGTTAGAAAAGGAAAGCACGAAGAGCTTGAAATTCGTCTCTACATGCGGAGTATAATAAATAAAAATGTTACTGTTAGCCGTACATTTGGTATTACTGTGAGTAGTAAATGCTAATTGCCATCTGAGTGGGTAAGTGGGTATTACACTGTATGACTGACCGTGATACGGTATCCAACAAAAGAGATTATCGTTTATGTTATAGCGGGTTCGATCCCCAATGCAACCATCTACCTTTCTTTGATTGGCGGCCACTTTCTTAGTGCTGAATAATCAATATTTTTATTAATAGCTTCGAATATGATATTCAAGGTCATAATTAAACAGTAAAACAGGAGATTTTTTAGGTAGTCTAACACTAGAATGTGTCGGCTGTCTGAGTGGCTCATTAAAAAGAGTATTCGTTTATTGCGCCATTCTTATCTATATGGCTGGCTAGCTAGATTTTCGGACACAGGTGTAATGAGAAAACATTTAATTGCTGGAAAACTTTCTAAGCGATTCGAATATACCGATTTTTAAAATTCTCACAACAAACGTCTTTAAATTTTCTTTCGAGTACAAAATTGTCAGTGGTGTTTCTATTTAACTTGTACATTTAACAATGTACATCAGTTGTTTCATGTAAACAAACAAAAATTACAGTTGAAAACAAAAAGTTAGAAATACAATTTAATTTGTTTATTATCTCCAAAAGCAAACTTTACGTACAAAAAGGAGAGGGAAGGCGGCATGAGGCTGGCTAAGGCCGGGCGTATGACACACACTGTAAACATATTCAACTTTAAACAATCAGAACAATGTGAGCAAACAACAATAAAAGTGAACAATTGGTCATTGTCTTTCGGGGTAACAATAACAGCCTACGTTTCAATTAGACTATAAAAAGTGTAATAATATCTTTTCAAACTAAGAAGGCGTGATTTGCATTATTTAAACTTTTTACCGAAATCGAGAAAACTGTATGTTAACGATTAATAGCATGCAGTTTTTTAAGTTTTTAATTAAAAAAAATATTTCTGTTTTCCCCCGAAAGTTTGGAATATAAGACAAATATTCAAAAATGTATATCTAATGGCAATATATTTGGGGCAATAGATGACAGTTTAATAATTTGAATAAGATTTACCCTAATCCCTCTTATAACTCACGAAAGGAATTGAAATTTCTCAGTATAAACACATGTTGAACAGCTATTTAAAATTATGTTTTATACCCTCATTAAGCAGCAAAGCCATCTCTATAAGCTTTCTGGATAAATTGCCTACAAATTCACCAGATTCCAACATGCGCTAAATATAAGAGAATGCATTAAATCTTATGAAATCTATCAGTTTCTGTCAAATACATTCACTTAATCCAGTTGCGCAAATGCATGTTGCAGAAGAAAGTTTAAAAACAAAAATGGTAATGCAATAACACCATTACTATTACTATGATGAGGGTATACTCAGTTAGTCATTCCATTTGCAGCAACAAGGAATGCCTACATAAGAGATCTGAAAACGCATATCGTCTTATTGGCTTTTAAAGACAATAAAAAACAATTTTATTTCATTCTTGAAAGATTTTTGAATAAATCGTTGTTTCCCCTACTAATTTGCAGGTACAAAAAAAGACTCGAATAAAAACCACAAAGAAGAATATTAGTATTTTTCAGGAAAGTTGCGCTTCCTATATAGAACGCACTTTATTTTATAGATTATGACAAGAAAACTAAGAAACATCCCATCCCTTAATTTTAACGGAAAATTTAGTGTTTCCTTTTGCAAACCATCAACAAATGAATTAGCACATATTTCAACAATAAAATAACAAATATCGACAAGAGCTTAGAAAAATATGTATTTTAATGGTAAACATTATCGCAAAATGGATGTACATAAATTGTTTTAAAATTTGAAGACGGTTGTACTAATCTTCCGTAATTTTTAATAAAGATTTATATAATTGCTTTGGTTCTGTCATCCCTTCGTTTTTAGCTCTTTTTACCCCATTATTTATGGCACATGATTCCATTAATGTGTGTATCTCAGCTGGTTTCGCATTAGCGCTTCCCTGCACCCAATTTTCCAAGAACCTTTTCAAGAGCTGTTGACGGGCTGTGTGACAGGATGCCCCATCCTATTGAAAACAAACATAGTGCCGATTCATGCCATCAATTCTAGCTAACTGTAATTTTGGATCTGTATTTGGATCGCCGAACGGAGGGGGTTTGGAGTTTTCCCCGTCTCCCACCAGTGAAGGTACTGCATTCTTGCAATGCAGTATCGACCGTTCCATCTACCTGGGGTCTCCGCACCTGCAGGTTTATAAAAATATCCAGTCTGTCTTTTGTCTCTTTTGCCACAGGGCAACCAACCCCCTGAAGTATGGTGTATAAATCACAATTTGGTAGAAGCTTTGCTTTTGCTTTGCTACGCAGCTCCAACCGGTGAGCTTGGCCGGTGGCGTGGGGATCAGGTTGCCCCGGGACTATGTTCTCGCCTGATCATTTGGTGTAGAACCCCTAGTGGGAGCATCACGGGGGTTGTGGTTGATACTAAAATCGCCGGTAGAGACTTTGTGCTCGAATGTGCAGTTGTATTTCAACGTGGAGTTACTGCAGACCCATAGAGTAGCAGAGGTGGTAAAATAGGCCTCACCTCCGCCTAGCAAATCAATTTAGTATCTCCTGGCTGGAAGAAAGGACTGACAATTGCAATAGTATCAAAATTGTTAACCTCTTTTCTTAGACAGTCCAAGTTTTACTTGGCTATCCCATGGAGGCGTTGGCAATCGCATTGTAATATGCCATGAGTGTCGCACACCATGGGTAAGGCCTTCACGGTGAGACTCATGTTAAATACCCGTGGACTCTGTCGGGTTCACCGTAAAAATATAATAACGTTTCCGGTAGCATTTTCAAAACAAGAAAAAAATTGTCTGATGTTACAGCCACTATAAAACTCGTTCGAAACCGTCACTTTTTGCGAGTGCATTGGCTGCTTGACTAAAATATTTTCGATCGGCGAATTTAGCCACTGTCCAATGTAAGCTTCCGAAGCATTATAATGTTGTTCATACTTGTACAACAAATAATTCATGTTCATTTCAGTACATAGCGTTTTTATACAAACATTGAGCTAACTTCTAAACTAATGCAGAAATGAGAAAACGGTTTGATGGCTGTAAAAATGTATAAAAGCGCAATTTCACGGCAATTGTCGTAAAGAAAAATTATGGAAATTAAAAAGTCGTATACATTCGTTGTTTACTTTAATATGAAGATGTTATTTATACAATGTAGATATTTCTGAGGGCTTCTTGTACATGCCCTTACAACCACTACAGGACAACAACTTCCACAACTTCCGTTTCCGTTTAACAATTTTAACATTTGTTGGCCTTTACGTTCACCCGATTTGACTGATCCGGACTTCTTCTTGTGGGGATATCTGAAAAGCAAGATTTATGCAAACAAACCAGAAACACTTGAGCAACTGATGAAATTAATGAAATACCCCGTGAAATGTGTGGGAATGTAATGAAAAATATGCTCAGAAGGGCTCTCATTTGTGAGGCTAACATAGGCGGACATTTATCATTGCTTGAATGTAACTCATGCACTTTTTATAAGGCCAACCGAAATTATAAGAAAACCATGAGTTTCTACTAGAAAAATAAAAAATCAAACTGAGCTTGTTGATTCACTGGGAAGCTGAGTCAAAAATTTCACCGCGAAAAACATTTGAAATAATGTTCAACTCGTGCTGCACTTATTTTAATTTTAATTACTGTGTGCCGGCTTTAATAAAAGCTTAAACAACGATAATTATACTATGGGCCATCTTATTAAACACTTGAACTATCAATCCACCAATCAAATTGTGATCCTGGTTATTCAAAAAGTCCAAATGTATATTTCAGTGTTATTTTATCCATAAAACTTAACTAAATTATTTGCACTGTACTTTACCTAAATCAGTTACCTAACTCAAAATACTCGCTAAATAAATTACAAACTTGAGTAATCTATCCAATGCAGTAATCTAACCCAATGCAGTGTCACGAACGAGTGCCAGCTTGTTCGTCGAATAATATAATTTTGTTTAGTCCTCGTTTAAAACCAAATGTTGCTAACTTTGCTCTCCAAACGTTTTACTGGCACTTCTTTCCAATGCTTGGGAAGACTGTAGAAACATCTCGTAGTTGTGCCAAAACAAAAGTCGCACGCAAGTATAGGGTGGCGCATAAGTAACGCTAAGATTTCATCAGTGAATACATTTTTTGTTTAAGTCTTTTTTTTTGTCTCTTTACAGAATTACCTAATAATACTTGGAAAATTTATGATGCAAAGGCTTAGCACAAAACAAAGAACCAAAGTTGTTCAATTTTACTTTGAAAGTCAGCATTCGGTTATTCAGATCATATCAAAATTTCTTTCATGTTCGAAATGCTCCTAGCGCTTCTACAATTTACCGATTGGTTCAGCGTTTTGAGCAACAAGGAGCTGTCTGTGACCTTCTGCGTGCTGGAAGACCTCGTGCAGTTTGAAATGAAGTGACCAAGCAAGTATGAGGGAAACCCCGAAACTTCTACCAGGCGACGCACACTGGGGCCAAGGCGGGAAAAAATCGATTATCGAAAGCGCTGATATCGATTATTTAGTTTGTGTTTCTCAATCTATTATAGCTGCAGGATCAAGGAACAACATGATTTTTTTCACTGTTTCAAGGGTATTCCCCTTAATTTAGGCCAACTGTCAGAATAATGGAAGTTTGACCAAATTACGCTCTACTATAAATGAGTGCATATAATTGTGAAATAGGGAGAAAAAAATTATCTAATTTTTCCCTGCTCTACGATGGCCAACTAAACCACACATGAGTCAAACTGGGCAAAAAAATATTAGAGCGCTTTACAACGTTATAAGTTACGAATTTCAAATAAGAATTGAGAACAGCTATGGTTACGAAAAAAGCTCCGGCTTCCTCCGAGATGTTGATGGTAACTTTTCAAACAAGATGAGTTAAAGTGAAGATTAGAACAAAAATCATCTGCCTTTATCCTCCTATCCGATCATATCCGATCACGTGTTTGTTTGTTGCATTATTTTGTTTACCCAGTTGGCTCATATAATACATGTCCACACTTCAAAACACTGCAGACGTCGTTATGAGCTCGGTCAAAATTAAATATCGCGATTTGTGTGAGTGCTTGTGGGGGATACAAAGTTCGATGTGTTCCTTCGACAAAATCACCACGAACTTCACGAAGAAAACATTTTTCTTCAAAATGTATATAAACATAGTTGAACTTAATGTATTTTTTTATTCTGAGTCGAAAAAGACTGGCCCCAGGTTTCTATGTTAATCCGTTCTTGGGATATTGAATTTTTTTCCGCTTTTCAGTAGATCGGCCCCACCGTGCGACGTTCTCAGCAATTAGAGATGTTTAGGCGGTCTTTGCATGTGTTACATCTTTTCCCATATAAGATGCAATTGGTCCACGAGTTAAAACCAAATGATGCACAAAAACGTCGTTAACGTTACTTATGCGCCACTCTTTAGTATACGAGTATGTTCTTTCTAAAAATTGTGTTAGTCGTATCCGCCTCAGCATTCTTCGTTTGTATTTCCACAAATATTTGGAAGGCTATGCTATGCTACTATCGTCAGTAAATCAGCCTGAGTCGGATAGAAGTGTTAAATTTTTGTAACTGCAGAATCATTGGATTTTCCTTAAATATTTAGTAATTTCTTGAAAATCTACATATAAGCATTTATTTTTCATATACAGGGTGGCGCAATAGAACGTGCATATTTAAAAAATAGATTAAAAAATAAATACAAAAGGTATGGTTAAAATAAATCTAAGGCATTGTAGAGTAATAAATGGAGTTTATTTTTTAAAAATAACATCATCTAAATGGTGACCCTCTCTACGACGGCTCTCCTCTAACCGCAAACGAAAATTATTGAAAACTTCCTTCAGTAATACTGGTGTAATGGCTGCCATTTCACCACGGATATTCTCCTTGAGCTGAACGATGTTTCTTGGATTATTATTGTAGACTTTGTGTTTGAGGTATCCCCACAAAAAAAAAAGTCAAGAGGCGTCAAGTCTGGACTACGTGGGGGCCATGGGATATCACCTCTTTTCGAAATCAGTCTGCCAGGGAACATCTGCTTCACCACCGCCATGGAGTCATTCGACAGGTAGCTTCATCTTCATCGCGATAATTGTAAGACAGACGATCTCTTGCGAGTCGACATTTGTGGATTTCCTCGTACTGACTCCATAACTCTCTCAACATTGTCTTCGGTCCTGGATGTTCTTGGGCGACCATTTGCTTGTGGTTTAAATGTTGAACCGGTCTCTTCAAAACGCTTTACCCATATTTTAATTAAATTAGCACTCGAGCTTCACTAATTCGCCATAGTCCATATTCAGCACAATATAGTCGCCTAGTAGCAATATATGAATGAGATGTCTCGTAAAATGCGCGACGCTTCCCATCGAAGTGATTCATAGCGACTAAAACTCCATGAGTCCGCCAACCCAACGATGTAGGCGCCCCCCCCCCTCGCCCGCGCCTTTTCTACCCCGCAAAAGAAAATGATGCAATATGCACGTTCTACTGCGCCACCCTGTATTTTTCATCCAAAAAAAGAAAGACTAGAGCTGTTTAATTTGTCTTAAATTCTTTGCATATTACTTTCGGACCAAATAGCCAAATATTAGATGCGAAGAACTTTAATATTTCTGAAAAGCTTTGCTTCTTACTTCTAATTGCTATCCTAAGGTACATATCATAATATCATTTATGCTAGATTCAGCAATTGTCACACAAAAGATCGTAATTTAAATGTCGCAAATTAAACAAATTTGAAGAAATTAAAATTGTTGCTTTTTTATTTCTCACTGTTCTGCGTCATCGTATGTATTTACGGTAGAATACTTAAGACACTGTAAGCTCATATGCAATATGACATTTATTTCTTAATTTATTCGTACGAGTAGATAATATCTTTTATTCCAGCACTCTAAGCACTTTCTTATGATTGAAGGATACTTAGCGTTATATTCGTTTACGATATTAATAATAAAAAAAGACGTATTTCATCATAAAATATCATAATGTGTTGAATTTGTTGTGGGAAATGCCTTTTTTTATATGGTAATTTGTATGTGAGCGTATTCTAGGCATATCTATAACAATTTTTCATTTTATGTATTCACTTTTTGGTGTGTGAGACACGCGAAATGGGCTGACTTCTAGGGGTTGAATTTGGTAGTTTAAGGAATACGCTAGAGATGTTTTTCGTTTTTTATTTTGCTTCTGCTTTTTTTTCTTAGTCTTCGTATAAAAGAAACTCATTTATCATACCGTCGTGGGATGGGGTAGTGTGGAAAACTGGTGGCTTAACAAAGTCAACCTCAAGTGGCATAGCTGAAAAGGTTGATATATCCGCTGAAAAGTATCACATATCAACACCCTAAAAAGGTAAACGCAATTAATGAAATCGTACTTTATGCGATTTTGTTCGTTAATGAAAAGCTTTGAGACGCATAAACTCTTTAAATTAATGGAAGTTGTTCATAAATCTAGGCGGCCATAGAAATAGAAGGGATGTACAAAATGGTAGCCTTGGCATTGTGTGAATGAATGGCGATAAAGCGGTATTTAAAGAGAACAGTTTTGTATTCATATTACATGTGGGTAAAATATCATTATCTTTGTGTATTTTTAGACAATCAGTACATAAATTTGAGACAGGTTAAACGCCTTGCTAAGTCTTTTACAGACGTCTGGTTAGATTGTTGTATAAAACTTTAAGTGAAGTAAAGCAGACGTCTCATTCATGTACGATTGACATTCATGTACACAAGCGATAATTTGAGATAATTAAGTTATATTTGACTTATGAACTTCGCTGAAAAAATGTCTATTCCAGTGGGCAAAACTTATCAATTGTTTTGTAAAGTTATAGACCTTTAAGATTGCGATGATGTTCGAGAATTCACACACAGCTAAAGGCGCTGAAGATGGTATTTTAGAGAATACTAGAATAGCTATTTTTGCAAACAGCTATATAACAGATTTCACAAGTTTTTGAATAATAAAGTCCATTATCTATAACAAATAATTGCTAATAGAAAAATGATCTTGAACCGATTAAAAGCCAAAATCATATTATTACATTACTAATCGCCAATAAATACAGAAAGGAACAAAAAAAAATAAAATTGCATGAAATATGTCAAAGTTTTCTTTTAATTGGATAAACTATAAAAGGAACTCCAACTACACGAGGAATCAGATATCTGAAATCAATTAACGTATGGATTCTCCATATAAATTTTATTCATATGGATTCTAAGAATGCAACTATCAATCTTTGTCATTAAATCATACGAAATCTTTAATAGCTTTTTTGCTTCGAAATCTGAAGTACTCGAATGTTTCTAAGTTTTCCCAGCACACCAAATTTTTGATAAAATTGATATTGAATTTCCAAAAAAAATGCACCAGTTTGAGACATTTCAGCTACTACAGAAATGTATTCCATTATCAGTATCGATAATGAATCCATTAAATTTTGCTTACAATAAATTTATCCAAGGAAATTTATCACTGGCAGTCGATTCGCCAAATCTGATTTACGAGATATTTCGAAAGAAAACACCAAAAATTAGTTGTTACCATCAAAGTTTTTAATTTGTTCTAAACAAAAAACAAGCGCTATTGCCTCAAACTAATGCTATATGCCAAATAAATATATTAGAAAAAGGCGCTACAAATCGATCTATTCGAAAAAAACTTAAATTTCTGGTTGAAATAAGATAATAAACACAAGCATTTAAAAGGAGTTTGTGACATTTTATCTCATAAACTATAGGTCTATAGCTGAAAAAACAATAACAGCTTTACATTCTCTGACCCTGATACATCTAATATCTGAAATAGGTATGTGTATTTGTTGATTTAAAACTGTAATGAAACAAATGTCGATTACAGAATGAACGGCGCGACAAGACAGGTTTAGCAATAATTCAAAAGATATGTCGCAATACATTGCTTGTCAACATTAAGTATGCCATTATGTTAGCTAAACCCCGTCTTCGGCTTTAACGCACTAGGTAATGGTAATTTTCCCCACTGTGCGTTAATCGCAATGAAATGTAACTCCGGCCAACACACCACCACGATCTGCAATCGTGAAAAATTGGAAATTTATTTCATAGTGCATGCCAAACACCGGATTATCCATTTTTCGGTTTTAAAACTAAATTTAAATAAAACACACATAAAGCCATGATTTCGATGAAACTTGAACTTTATTATATTGCTTGGACTTTGCCATTATACACGAAATACAGGATCATTGGAATGACTACCTCTGGACTGGTTGCAGCAGTGGATCCTTTTGAGGTAATTTCTGATCACTTGTTTGCAACATTTTTTCCACCACGTTTGGGATTTATCCGCGAAAACACGGTGTTTGATGTAGACCCAAAAAAAGTCTAACGGCGTCAAATCGCATAACCTTGGTGGTCAATTGACATCGCCAAAACGTGGAATTACGTTTTCTGGAAACTTCTCACGCAATAAAGCCCAATTCGGTCGTATTGTGTGGCTCGTGGCACCGTTTTTTTTTTTTTTTTTTTTTTTTTTGAAACCACATACCGTTTAGTTCATAATCTTGAATTGCAGTCGGTTATCATACAGCCTTAGCGCTCTGAATTGAAATTCGGATTATCCGCCACACTTTCACAATCCAAAGCGTTATTTTTGGCTCTGCGTACATTAAGATGATGCACAAACCTGACGACATCTGTAACGCTTCCAGTCTCTTCAAAATTCTTTATAATCTTGACAATTCCCTACACAGTAGGTCTATTATGACGACCATAATCACTCCGTAATGGACGAAAAGTACCCACGTTCGAATCACCACTTTTGTAGTAAGTTTCAACTATTTTTGCGCATTCTTCGGCTGTTAAACGATCTATATTCTTAAATGCAAACCTAAATAAATGGCAGCACTAAATAACTAACACTTCAGATGACAGGTAGCCTTGCCAGACCGACGGTTTTGAAACCACTAAATGGATAACACAGTATTGTTATATTTTTTTAATTCATACATAACTTTTTAATTCTACTATTGCGAATATTTTCACAAGACAATTAAATTTCAGTAACGTCATCGACGAAACAAAACTGCTTGTTATGCGTTTCGCCCTCCAGATGTAAATGGTATGCCATTGAGGCAAAAACATTTATTACACAGTCTCATGCAAATGGTTTATTGCAGTACACGAATAAGTTATGGTGAGAATTTCTGTATTTGCGCGATACGCGCTGTTACTTTAATGCTGGTTTATAAAGTGCAATAAACATAATTTGTTAACTATTTACAGGAAGAACGAGAACACGTTATGTGGGGCGATGGGATGGGTTGGGAAGAAAAAGTTTGAAAACCCATTGTCGAGCAGAGCGTGTTTGCATCAAATTTTATAACTCCCCCTATTTTGGATAACGGTCATGTGTTTGAGAACAATTGTTCTCATGTATTATAGCATACAATATTTTACAATGAAATCTTAAGTGTACGAGTATACACTCAACAATTTAAGCTCATACATCGCAGTTGAAAATTACTAAATAATATTCTGTTCCAAAACGGACAAACCCTACAAAATTTAATTTGGAAATAAAAGAAATGTATCATAAAATATTTAAGTTATAGGCATGATAACGGCTAAGCAATTCCTACAGGAAACATAATTAGACTACTAAATATTTTAGAGAATAACTAATGCAATCTTGGTGTAGTTTTCAGTTTAATTTCTGTCATTATTTTGAGGGGTTTCCTTGTAATCTTGCCGGCATTTTCTTATAACCGGCGTTACAGTAAATCGCAAAGAAATTGATTATGACAACTGATAAGTGCTAAGAGTTAGCAGTTATAATTTTCACAGCTTATTGGCGCTTAGCAGTATTTCAAACATTGGGCTCATTGAAAGACGCCGCACTGCGGGCTGAAATATGAATGAAAAATGAAAAAATATCTTGAACAATTGCAAAAACTGACGAAGCAATTTTTAATAAAAAAAAAACTAAATGAGTAAGAATTAGCAGTAAACTCACGTGTATTTCAAGCACTGGACTCATTGAAATACGCCTTAGAACGGGCTGAAAAATAAAAGAAAAATTAAAAAAATCTTGAACAATTTCAGAAACTGACAAAACAATAATTAATAAAATAAAACTAAATGAACAAGAATTTGATGGAAACAAAAATATCTCGATAATTTGTCGCACTACGAAATTTTAATGGGTTAAAGTATCCTAATAATTCTTTACCTGAAGTGCATTTTATTACGACGAATTTAAATTTTTTTGATTAAACCGAAATTTAGGGTTATCCTTGAATTTCAGTACAAAAAATTAAGTATGATAGAATAAAACTACAGTAGGTAATGCCTTCTTCGTTTAGTAACATATAAATTTAAAAAAAAAAATAGTATATATGATATTGTCTTTTTCTCAAAAATAATGAAAAATTTCACATTTTTCGAAAACTTCAACTTCATTCCGCGGTCACTACGTAAGGTTTTACGATATTTCATTGTATATTTTTTTCATAATATTTTACAGAGATTAAGCTAATTAACGACGTAATTTTCTGTCGAAAATTATGAACAGCAATAACAATATTCTAGCTAAAACAAAAAAAAAAAATAATATCTAAAATTACTGGCGCCAGACATTAAACAAAATGTTATGACATTGCACATTCTTATGCAAAATTCATAATTGTTAAAATTAAGAAATGCCTTGCTGATATTTTGTTTAGAAATTGCTAATTTTGATTACCTACTGCGCTGTTTCCATAAAGGCTAAATATCTCAGACACAAAACTCAACAACATTTCTAATATTTTCTCCGCATTTTCATTCAGATCGGACCAGCTCAAATTTTTTTAAATTTATTTCCATTTTTCAGTTCACTGTATGTTGGCTGTCCAATAATGACTCCACGCGACTCAGCGACTGTCCAGTGAAATAGTTTCCATGATTGCATCAGGTTCCGAATTCACCGAATCCAGTATGGTAAATAAACTGTAATCATCACAATTGCGGTAATAACCAGTAAAATTCAAGGAAAATATGAGTTATAACAATTGATGACAATACCAATTGACATTGAGTCCGAGAAAAATTAATCTTAACTCCATTCGTTTCCATCATGTATTTGATTTTTGATTATTTAAAAGATACAGGGTGGGTCATAAGGGTGTTGGCGGTTTAAATATTCAATTAAAAAAAAAAACTACGAAACATAAAAAAATATATTTGTATTTTTAAAAAGTAGAAGCATGGGAATTTTTAAGACTTAAAAATAATGTTGTCCAAATGGCTTCCCTCGGCTGCTTGACACTCTTGGAACCGAAGTCGCAAATTTTGGAAAACTCGTTGAAAAGTTATTCTCGGTATTTTGTTACTTTCCTGAATAATGTTCTTCTTCAACTGCTCTAAATTGGTCGGATTATTCTCGTAGACTACCGATTTGAGGTAGCCCCATAGAAAATAATCGCATGGAGAGAGATCGGGGCTACGTGGGGGCCATTCAATATCCCCCTTTTCGAAATGAGTTTTCCAGGAAAAACATTTTTCAGCAGCTCTATGGATACCCTAGCCGTATGACATATGGCCCCATCCTGTTGAAACCACATCCTCGAGGTATTGCCTTGAAGTTCTTGCAAAGCTGGCACCAAAAACTCTGCTAACAGGTTGTTCTTTTGACATCCAAAGACTGACTTCTCGTACGTGTTGACTGTTGCGGATTTCGCTGAACTGAAACACGAACATGCTCCACAATGTCGGCTGATCTTGCAGAAACTGGGCGACCACGAACCGTAATTGGTACTGTTGAGCCGGTTGTTTCGAACATTCTGATCCATTTTCGTATCACATTGGCGCTTGAAACTTCACTTAAATCGTGTAAACCGTGTTCATGCCGATGCAAACGTCGTGCAGCAATCACTGATTTATTGTTTTCGTAATACGCTCGGACACAAAATGCACGCTGCACTCCCGTGTACGGCTCCATGGCGACTAAATTTGCAGGAAGCGGCGCAGCGAACAACATATCCCCCCGCCACCCCGCGCCGCGCGTTATCGAGAAATTGAAGAATTAAATCGCCAACACTCATATGGCTCACCCTGTATAAAAAAAAACAGTTATCTCAGCGGGGAATGGAACCGTGTATTTCCACCAAACAATTGATACTGGTCATATCAAACTTAAATTTTAGAGAAGAATTTACATTAATTTTTCCTACACAATATTGAACGGAAAGGAAAACCGTGAAAAAAAATTATTAAAATATTATTATTAATGGAAAAGTTTGTATCATGTACTTTTATTACCGAAGAAATATTGTTCAAAAAATATATTTAAAAATTCGAAATTTAAAATTGTTAGCACTCATTTCGAGTAACGTAGAAATAATTCTATAAGACAGAAATGGAAACTCTGTAAGACAGAAATGTAATCTTAACCTTCATTTCTTTACTAAGACAAAATCTAAATAAACTTAAAAAAAATTTGGTTTTTTAATTAATAGCCCTTAAAATAACATATCATACAGACTTTTAAAGAGAATCTTGAATGACTTTTCTATCGAAAATATAGCTTTATTGTCTTATTATTAATGAAAATCTCAACATTGTATCATCATCACAAATAAGAATTCGCTTTCAGTCAATTCGTTGTTTGGTCTGTCGTCCCCTTAAAATTGTAGACAAATGTGTTGTTTACATCGTCTGGCTTTGTGGTTGTGATATTAATAAAACGTTACTTCATTTTTGTGTTGTTCAATTTGTGTAAGAGGGATAGAGAGAGAAAGAGAGAGCTGTCATTTTGTGGCGCAAGATGTGGAAGATAACAAGTGCTGTTAAGGGAATGCCAACACTCTCGTCTCTCACTTGTCTTCGGTAACCCAAGAACATCAGTATTGTTACTTTGGTTTTTCGTACTAAAATGCGTAGGTTGTCTGTTTGGCTGGATGTAAAGTCGAATCTTATTTTGGTAGGTACGGTAAAATACTTTCACTTGTAGAAATGAATTTCTTTCCAGTTACACTTGCCGACAGTTGTCAAAAACAATTTGGGAAGCCTTCAAGTAAGCTTTGTTGTTTTTTCCACCTAACTAAACTCTCACTTAACTTTGGCATTGCTGCCCGCAAATCCCACACAATGTATCTTAGAAGCATGAGAAACATGATACCTTTCATTGTGGGAATTTATTTTACGAATAATTGATTTCAAGTTTAAACATTGTTATTATGGCACCCAACCAGAATCCTTTTTTAGAAGCAATTTGAAACCATATGTGGTTTTGTGTGAATCAAAAACAAAAGTATTTATTTTATTTTTACTAAGAGGAGATGAAAACAATTATTCTAATTGTTACATATTCACAATCATGGTTTAACTAATCAGAAAAATAGTATAGTGAACAGCATCCTTTCATTCCAGAATTTAGTTTTCAAGCTATTTCGTTCTACCGCAGTTTTTGTAATTAAAAATTCATTTTATTACAATTTCACCCAACTTGACTTTTTCAAGGATACGCCTATTTCATAAAGATTTTCATTGGAATCCCAGTTTTTCGTTAATCTTCCAGATTTATATTTATAGTAAATTACAATTACAATATTTTTAAAGTGTCACAGATTTTCTTTTAGTATAGAACATGAAAAACGTAACTCTCGAATTAAATATTTACAAACAATTAAAAATTTACCGACATATCGATAGCTTTACTTGTCACATAGCTTTTGATGAATATCATGATGAGTTCATATATTTTCCACAATATTTTTCTCTTGGAAAACTCGTTCATCCCCTTGCGTCATAACGCAGGATTCTGCGACATACAGCAAAACAGTTAAAATCAATGTCTGCTACAGTTGGAGTTTTGCCATTAAATTACTTGCCTAACCTTTAGTAAAAAAACAATGCTAGAGACTTTTCCTTAAGCGAAACAAATAATTTTGTTTTGTCCTCAATTATTACCGGATATTTTTATACTGATTCCCTCTCAATGCTTGAGAAGATTGCAATAACATTTGACATGCTTCAGGATAAGAAAGAAGTCTTTATGGAACTCATTTGTCTATCTCCTGTTCAGCTTTTTTTCAGGACATTTTCGTTATATTTGCCTATGAAAATATTCCTCTGCACTCGTTTTTAACAACTATTTTAAATACAACAATATTTGAGTGTACCATGTGTCGTTCTGTACGCCACCAACCTTATATTAACTACGCGATTATACGACCAGTTAAACATTTTATTGATGCGCCATACCGCATAAAGTTTAATTAGTTAATATTACATTTTTGTTGCACAATTTTACCGGCTCGTCCGCAGTGTCTCATTTACTAAGTACTCGTGAATAATGGCAAAGATTTACACTCCACCAACTACCATTTGGTGCTGTGGCAAACCAATGAGATCTTTGCAAAATATATTGAAACAACCGGCTTGTTCCGGCACATTGCCGCCATGCTGGCAACTGCCAGCCAGACAGTCAGCTACAACAACGATACCTTATCGCACACCATCACCGCATCATTTACCCAGAAAGAAAATCACCGACATTTGTATTATTATCACTTTCTTTTGGCTTAAAGCTCAAAATTTACATATAAAATGGTGTTTAAATCAGGGACTGAGCTGATTATCACATTATACTCGCCTCGTACAGATGTTCACACAAACATACTTGCTTGATCGTACACACAAATACATAGATGTGTAATAAGACTGATGTGTTTACATGACTTTGTATGGTCGAACAATCGGTCGGTCCGCTGCTTGGCCGCTTGATTGTAAAGGTGCATTATTGCACAAAATAATGGCATAAAATCGTTAATTCTAATATTTCACTGTCGAAACTTCTGTAATTGAATTTTGTGCATGTGTATGTATGCCTGCTTCGACGTTCAATTCTCGCCGTTAAACACACATACTTATATATACTCGTATTTATGTAGAATCATAAGAATTTACTACAATTCCTTTAGTTCGTTTTGGATACCTTTTGTTTTTGTAGCTTATGCCTCTTTATATTTCCTTTCTTGATTTCCTTTTTCGTTTCAGTGACTTTGTGTGCAAGCAAACTTTTGGCTGTCTACAACAACACTACACGAAGGTATGAGCGTTTGTAGGTCTGAATTCATCGCTCGTCCTTTGCCAAACACTTTAACTTTTCAATTCTTATGAACAATTTCCCTTTACCTTACACGAACTTTTTCTGTAAATTTCATCTTTTTCATTTGTAGTTTTTTCACCATTTTTTTTTATTCGTTTGGATTCATTCATTCATTTCAATCGCTAATTCAAACCATAGCTATAGATTCCATTCTTTGTCCCGGTTTCTTTGTGATGTTCTCTCTCTTTTTTTGTGCTCTTCTCAATTGCAGCACAGTAGTGTGGCAAAAGCTAAGATTTTTGATGATTATGTGTTCAAACTTGTTGACACACAGAGTGATGTTCTCAAAATGTGGCTTTCCTTACAATTAAAATAAATCTAATGCACAAAATTTAATTCTAAATTAGTAGACATGACACAAAACCGTATTAATCATAGAGAGTTAGGGAATATGGGGAATCTTGGGGTTGACATGTAAATTGTGGACGAATGAAATGTGGACATTTGCGTTTTATTCCTTTGGATATGGTTTGTAAAATTATTACTCCCACAAAATTGTTTAAGATGCTGGAATATTTTCGTGAAATTAAACATTTGCCAGAATTTGCGTAGATTAAGGATAAATAGGGATTTATGGAAATTTGGTTTGATACCAGTATGTGAATATATTTCCGATTAAGTCATCCAGAAGGTAGAAGAGAAAAAAATTCAAAAACAAAAATGTGGACAAAAATACCAAAATGAAACACCCATAAGCTTACAAATTATTGTATTAGGGATGCATTCGGCCTTATCAAATGCGTTAGTAGCGTTTGATATTTGAGAAATGAGCAAAATTTACAATACTCTACCATGTAATACATCTCAAAGATTTCAATTAATATTATACCATTACAGCAAAACATTAAACGTATATAAATAAAAAAAACTCAGACCCAAAGGAGCAGAAAGAGTCCTGGAAATAAGATATTACTTTAACGCAACAACGCAAATGCATTACTGGCAAATATAAACAGCATCATCAGAACATCACACTGTGGTTTATAGCTCATATACTATTTATGGTCTGCAAGGAATGGGTGGCAATATTATTGAATAATCTGCCGGGGTTATTGAATAATCTACATCAACATTAGGCGTCTCTTAGTTCTTCAAAGTTGGATACCTCTATGTTTTAGTCTAAAACTTTGCAAATACGAAATATATGTAAGAATGCAACAAAAACAAGTGACCCCAACTTGGACATGAAACAAATTACAATGCATCACAAGAATGGGGAAGGATGAGCTTCTCACATTCATTTAGCTTACACGCATTCTACCTTTAGTTGCACTAACATGCATTGGACATGCATTTACTTAAATTTTACCTAAAATTTGGCAGTTTCACACAATATTTTTTTTTTGCCCAAATGTGAAATATTAACAGAAAAACTTTAAATATAAACCTTCTTACACCATTTTACTCTGATAAAACCTTGGCAGATATTTCTTTACAGTTACTGTACGATTACAATTTCTTCAATTATATCTGCTCTATAAATTAAATAAATATATCAGAACTTGCAAAAGACGCCCTTTGAAGTAAATGTTGATCACAAACATCTCACTGTAATTTAGCGCACCAGTCAACAAGTCTTCATCAATACGTTTGTGAATTTTTATAGGCATCTTCCTTTGTGCATATAAGGTACAATAAAATGAAATTCATTATTTTCCCGATAGATGGCTTTAGTAATCTGTATATCGTGTTGTTAGAAAGGTAAGATTGTGTACTTAAAAAAAATTCACAAACGGTTTTGTGATTATTTGACTCTGAATTGCCTAAGCGCTCGTCAAGAGTGGACACCTGCAAAGAGAAAATTCATTATATTCTACTGCTTTCGTTCGATAAAGGCGAAAATGCAATCCAGATAGCTGAAAAAATTGAATATTTTGTAATATATTATAGCCTATCACGCGCAATTTTGATTTTTTCGATTCCCCTCCAGTAATTTTGATATCAAAGATGCTCCGCGCTTTACAAGAAAATTGTCAAAAATGACCGTCTGACCATCATATAAGCACTGCATCGATATCCCAGGACCATTTGGAACCACTTCAACAAGGCTGGGCACTTAAAGAAGTTCGATATATGGATGCCCCACAAAAACGTCATGCACCGAATTTCCATTTGCGAATCGCTGCTGAAACGCAACAAAATCTAACCATTTTTGAAGCGTATGGTGTCTCAAGATGAAAATTGATTCGCTCATCACAATGTCAAGTGAAAACAGTAAAAATCGAATAGCGATGGGCAGCCGTAAACGGTGACCAAGCCAGGATTGACGGTTAGAAATGTTTTGCTGTACATTTAGTGGGATTGGCAGGGAATCATCTACTATAAGCTGTTTCTATACGGCCAAGCTCTTAATTCAGATCTATTATTTCAATTATTGGACGGTCCTAATTAATCAATTGCCCACATCTGGCCAGCTTTAGTCAATAGAAGAGGAATTGTATTCAATCAGGACAACACCGGACCACACACATTGATAGCTCCCCGCCAGCAAGTTGGGAGATTCTTATGCATTCACGTTATAGTCCGAACGTAACACAAAGTGATAACCATCTGTTCTTGTGTATGGCGGATGATTTTTGCCTTAGAAAAAGCCAGTGAAAATCGACTGTTCCACTTTGTTGCCAGTAGAACTAAACGGTATATAATTCACCCGAAGTTGATCATTTTAACTATGACAAATAAGCCATACCAAACGTCATGAAAAATAATGAATTTCTTTTTATTACATCTTATATAAGCATCATTCGTAGAAATGTAATGTTTTCCTACTCTTCGAGAAAATGTACATCTGGAAAGAGTTAAGTAATTGTAGGAACTTTCAGTGAGGCTTCCATTAGCGAAGTAACGTGCAAAGAGTTGTTACAATGCTACAAAAGTGGCTATTTCAACTTGGAAGTAACGAAGCGTTTCTAACCAATGATAATGTCGAAAGACGCACAATAACAGGCATCTTTAGATACTGATTCATGTCAACTTGCAGATTCAATGGACATGTCGCCAAAATCAATTTTAAAACTTTGAAAATTATTCAAAAACCAACAAAAAGCAAAACAAATAAATTCTCCTACTACAAAAGGGGAAAAGGTTTTGTTGCATCGGATGATAAATAGGTTATTATTATAATCTTGAGCAGAAATCGTGAGGTCACCGCTGCCACGCACCGCCAACGTGCATAGCTTCAAGTTCATGCTGTGTTCTTGGTGAGACCAGCTGACGAACTGTTGACACCAGATGGCATCATGGCTGAGGAAAACTAATGAGTTTGGGTCGAACGTTGAAAGAAATATCACAATACATATAACTAACATAGAAGCACGTCCTTTCATAGTTAGAGATCAAAAATTGGGTCAATAAACCACCAGTTTTTTAGGCCCACAATCCAAACATTGCCAAAGGAAGGAAAAAATTTGGGGCTAGCTATGAAAAATATATTCATAAATTAATTTATAACTATATTTCTACAGAAAAAGCCCAAGTTTTAGAAAAAAAAAAAATGTTTCAAGCACTAGAACTACGTGCGTTTTTGCTTAGTGCTTCAAATAAACTACATTATTTGGCATTGCAATCATTAAAAACCACTCGGTTGTGAACCAACTCATCACATTTTTCTACAAATCTAAGGAGGGCATTCTTTCAATATTACTTTAGTAAATCACAAACTTTTCGAAATTTCGCACCAAATTCAATACAGGAATTTCAATACCTTTTAAGGACTAGGAATTAAATGGCAAAGCTGGAAGAATTATTGGCATCAATTTTCTCAGCAAATATGCAAAATACACTATACTTGTATTAGTTTTCCTTTTCTGCATTTTTCGCTTAGATATGTATATCAAAAATATAGGTAAAGGGATGTCATTGCCTACAACAAAATTGCTGTACTTTGCATGTCGAATAAAAATATAATACATCAAAACAAACTTCACCGAGGTCCCTCAAAGGATGCCCACAATGACAGAAATTTAATTTTGGTTTGCTTCACAAATGTCTATGAATTAGAGAACTCATATGACTACCTTCTGAAAATTTATATTTGTATAAAAAAGGGGTGTTGTTGACTACAACAAAGTTGCTGTACAATAAAAATGTACAACATCAATAAAAACTTCACTGAGTTCCCACAAATGATACCATAATGAAAGAAATTTAATTTTGGCTTGCTTCATTAGTTTCTATAAATTAGAGAACTCATGTGACCATGTTCTGAAAATTTGTATCGAATAGCACCATAAAATACACAAACATTCAATAATGAGGTTTTGGGCTCCATTTTGTATATTTTGCAATAATATCAAACACTTTTTGGGGATTCTTAAATAGAATTGCTTATAGTCAGTACAGCATATATTTGATTTTGACACATTTTGTTTATGACACATTCAGAGCAAAACGTTGAAACAGTTTTTAGTTCTCTGATGCAATATGTTTTAACCTGTATCGTCACGTTGCTCCAAAAACAATTAGAGCATTATTAATATGCATTATTAATAATCATTGGTATGTAAAAATGCATTTATCGGTTGGTATTGTACTGTATTTACTGGATTCTTAATTTTCATTCCGATATTTAGTTTCTATTATATTCTGTTACTTTGTGTAGTATATAGAAAATCCATTTTAAAACTGATGCGAGTTATTTCTGTGGTCACAACCCATAGCAGCCTAAGTCTGTTTTTCAATATTTTCAGTACAGGAGTTTAAAGTTTTGAATCTTCACTGAAAATCAGGAGAAGGTTTTTTTTGGTAAACTTTGCTACAAATTCCAAGGAAACGAATTTCTTTACTTAGTTGTTAACAAAAAATAGTTGTTAATTCTCGCAGTCAAAAGATATTATCGAAAAAGACACTTAAGCTCTTATGAATAGTTGAAAGAAAGAAAGTCAAAAAGTTCAAGTTGAGTTAGGCTATTATTCCAGATTAAATAAAAAACTTTAAGTGCGCCTAAATTGGCATAAATTATTATTCTATGTCAAAATATTTCAGATTCGATATCTCATGTTGGGTTAGGTTGTTATTCCTATATAATGTTTATATTTGTTGTAATCCTAAATTGACTTAGGCAGTTATGCCAAAACAGTCATTTAGAAAAATAACTTAAACTATTAGGTTTTTTAGGATTAATTGCCTTCCTAGAAGAGATACAAACGTGAAAAATTTAGAGGAAATCAATTTATATACGCTGAATACGATGGTGCTAATAATCGAGTTGTGACCACAGATTTAAGTTCGATGCAACAGTCTTAAGTTATCATTTTCTTAGACTTCTGAAAAATTGTAAGTAGTAGGGGTAAAACCGGTTAAAGTTTTTTGATATTCTGTCAATATTTCTGAGAGTAATTTAGTTTGATTGAAGTCCCAAATTCGTGCTGCCAACGCCTTCAAATTTTTAATTGTCATAATTTCGTTAAATATAAATTTTGCACAAATTGTTTTTACATTCGATTATATTAGAATAGCGGAGCAAAGAGCAGAAATCTGTTTGAAATAGTTTCGATCGTCACTGATTGAAATCTGCTTGAAATAAACCGTGATATTTACTTACTCACTTTATAGAAAAGCGTCTTCGACGGCACTTTTAATGGGTACCTTTTGTGGACACTTTACGTTTAGAGAAATATCTGTGGTCACAACCCGTAACAGCCTAACTCGAGTTAGGACACAATTGAGTTATTAGCACCATCGTATTCAGCGTGTCTAAATTTATTTACTCTAAATTTTTCATGTTTGTATCTCTTCTAGGAAGGCAATTAATCCTAAAAAACCTAATAGCTTAAGTTATTTTTCTAGATGACTGTTTTGGCATAACTGCCTAAGTCAATTTAGAATTACAACAAATATAAACATTATTTTTTCATCATTGCCTAAATCAACTTAAGCTTAAACTTTATGAATTCTTATAAAGGAATAACAACCTAACTCAACATGAGAGATCGAATCTGAAATATTTTGACATAGAATAATAATTTATATCAATTTAGGCGCACTTAAAGTTTTTTATTTAATCTGAAATAATAGCCTAACTCAACTTGAACTTTTTGGCTTTCTTTTGTTCAACAAATCATAAGAGCCTAAGTGTCTTTTTCGATAATATCTTTTGACTGCGAGAATAAACAACTATTTTTTGTTAACAACTAAGTAAAGAAATTCGTTTCCTTGGAATCTGTAGCGAAGTTTTCAAAAAAACACCTTCTCCTGATTTTCAGTGAAGATTCAAAACTTTAAACTCCTGTACTGAAAATATTGAAAAACAGACTTAGGCTGTTATGGGTTGTGACCACAGATATATAGACATTATTATTGTTAAGCAACAATCTAAAATGTGTCTTCGTAGATGATTCACGTACAGAAAGCTGCACTCATAACACCTTTTTGTAATGGACTCTCTTTGTAGGAACTTTTTATGCAGAAAAGTGTCTTCGTAGGGGTTTTTCGTATTGAAAAATGTTTTGAGTTGCTTTTCACATGGAAAATTGTCTTCGTAAATATTTTCCATATAGAAAATTATCTTCATAAGCACCTTTCATATTGAATTGTTTTCTTATAATCTTCTGAATATCTTTCTTTTCATGCACAAATATGTTTTCAAATAATTACATATAATTGACTTTCAAATTAACTGAAAGAACATTCCTACATAATAGCTATTTTTTCCATTAGCAGAATAATAAACAAAAATTTTATTTATTTGAAATTTTTTGAAATAAGTAAATATTCAACTCAATGAATAAGTAAATATTCAAAACTTGAAGCAAACGAAAATTTGTGGAATATAATTATAACTTTTTAAAATAGAATTTTAAACGTGCATAAATAAAGTTCTAAAATTACTTAGCAAAAAGTGTATTTTTTTCTTTTTCAAATTTGTTTGTTAATTCATTGGTTTTGAACTCAGTAGTGTAAGCTATTAGCTCAGCACTAGTAAAAATATCACCAGAAGTAATTTCGAAAAATAACACATCCGACCTTCATAATATTACAACCTTTAATTCATGTGCGCTAATAATTCAAATCTATATGTACGAGTATACAAGTTTTTGCTTAAAAATAGTTAAATGTATTTGCGCCGTTTGAATTAGTATCGGCGGCCGCTGACCGAACAAAACTAGCCATGCCATCGCCGCCAATAATTTTCGATCGGCTTATAACTATGCCACTGAAAATATAAATGCGGAAAAAGATATGCTCAAATGTAAGCAACATTTTTGTAGTATTTTATTAATGCACGGCTGAACGCAATCAGATAGGCATTGTGCTGACCTGACTTTTGGTCTCTGTTCAACTTTTCTCCTGTCCAGTTGTTCATTTTATCCTCCTTCGTCATTGAAAGGCATTACATTTTTCCCCCTTTCTTATTGAAATGGGGTAATTTAAAAGAAAGGAAATGGTCTTGCTAACAACACATATTTTTATTGCTTATTTTTTAAGTGAAAAAGATTCAAAACGTTACGCAAAATAATAATAATAACAATAATAATAATAAATATTAACAATAACCCAACAAAAATTTGCGTAATTATCAGAGGTTGCCTTCATTTGTTTGCATCGATAACAAGTTATTCTAAAAGGGACAAAGAATCACGAAATAAAAAAATAATGTACGAAGTTTACCACTCATATTAAGGGTTTTCTTTATTTTTAATGAGAACGATGGCGCAGACACTTAACCACTTCTGCTGCAATTGTTCTCCATTGGCATATTTGAGGCTATGAAGAGCCTTCAGCAGAGTGAATAAATCTTCTTTTTCGTTAAATTGGGCTTTCTTTCAAAATTTAATAACTAAGTATGCAGTTTAACTACCAGCCTTCATTAGTTTCAGAAACACCTAAATTTATTTATTTTCTATAGCATTCTAAAAACAAATTTGAATTCTAAAAACAAATAAACGCTTTCTTTGTTCGTATGTGGGATATTAATATACAATCCTCATTGCCAGTGTACTGGAAATTATGGCTTTGCTCCAAAAATATTCCTCTCATTATGGAAATGAACATTAGGATGCCATTTAACTGGCACACACACACAAACCCACACGTACGCAATTTGCAATTCGTCCCAAACCACTGTGCTATTGATTCCCACGAGTACCTCGTGGAACAAACACCTCTATCCTGTTCTGGCGGCAAATGCTTATTCTCTACTTTAAGTATATAAAACATTAAAGTTTTTATTAAATTATGTATGTAACACTAAGAGAATTCGAACAAGTTGCAAAAGGTGAATTTGTACGCTGTTAGTTTGCTTGTTCATTCGTTCGTCCTACTTTATGGTTTGAACTTGCATTGCAAATACTTTGCTCATAACTTTCAAACAAAAACGAAAACGAATACAAACACACACAAAAAAAAAAACGCTAGAAAAAGCAACAGCAAACATTTTGTATTCATTCAGAGGCACAGAGCGAAAGGCATACAAGAGGCGATGCTGCTGTGGAGCTGCAGAGAGTGTGTAAAAAACTACTTACAATATCAAACAAAAAACATAAGAAGCATCGCGAAATTTGTAGTACTCATCGTTACGCGCAATATGGTTTTAGTTGGTGCTCTGAAGATGCCATCAATTAAAAATAGCATTGTTTCTTTTTCATCTTATTCACACCAGTTATAGTAGTGAAAGAACTCCCGACACAACGCACATGAACACCAACAGCAACACGAACACAAACACCAACACCAGCGCCAACATCAAAACACTAACTCATGCTCGAGTTCATACATCCTGATACACCAAACAGGCGCACCCGCAACTATACCCATGCCAAGCAACAAATTTACCAGGACATTATCACAACTAACACACAGACAAAGACAGGCTCAAACGTTTGCATAGTGCGTTGGTCCGGGGGCTCCACTACACATTAATGATGCTGTTTGAAACACTTAAAGCAAAGCTGGAGAATTGAGGTATATAACCTAAGGACACATCAACCAGTGTGAAATTTTTCAAATTAAAGTATTTCTTCCTGTGCGGTGCGATGCTCTGCAGGAGTAAGTACATAGGGAATTTGTCTCTTTTTGTCTGTCTGTCTGTCTGTCTGTCTTTATGTTGTATTATGTGCGACCGAGAGTACAACTAAAAAGTTTCACTTCCTTTTTTATGTGTGCTTGCATGTTTCTGTTAAGAAAGTGCTGGAAAAATTGGGTTATCTTCCCTCAGACCACCGTACATCGTAATATAGCAAAAACTAACAAAAAAAAACCGAAGACATGTAAAATACTTGGGAGACAAATAACAAAAGGACATTAAAACGCTCATCCTTGTCGAAACTTATTTCTGGAAAAAAGAGGATTTTCTTTCCGCGTTGTTTGCCAAAAGAACAGAGAAGAAAAAACAAACAAAAAATCGAAAATGCAATTCACTTAGTATGATAGAGATCTGTAAAAGTGAATGAATGAGTTTTTAACTAAGAGTCTGAATACTTTTCCCGCTGGTGCACTCAACGTCCACCAATACAGAGTCGAATGAACAGCAAAGTTCCAATTTGTAATTATTTGGAATGAAACAATTTAAATTAGCTTCTTTAACTTCGGCTGTGGCGTAACTAACAAGTGAACGGAAATTCGTAAGAGAAACTTTTCGTTATTATTTAAACAAAATTAGAATGCTAATTGATGTAATTCCTAACCAAATGCACGGTAATACGAGGACTCTATGATAAATACTTCTATAACTCTTTGGGAGGAAAATCTTCTAAACGAACTATATTTCACACGTTTTTTTTTTCTTTTGCTGAGGTATCAATAGGAATGACAGTACAGAATAAAAAACTAAAGAGATGTCATAATTTCGGAATAGTCAAAGTTTGTAAGCCTTCCACAGTAGACGATGTATCAATACCGATATCAGATAAGATGGCTTTTCAAAAATGGCTTCTTTCTATACATAATACAGGTTTGTACATTTAATGACTCCAAAACCTCCGATCTAGCAAGGCAGTCAGTTTTTAGTGTTGTTTATTAAGTGAAAGGTTTCCCATTTACGGATATGGATGCTTAGGAACTGCAGAACGCGTAAAAACGGTTAAAACTTACTACAAAAGTGTAGACTCAAACGTGGACTTTCAATTGAACAACATTTTCTTCAGCGATGAGGCTCATTTCTCACTTGGTGGTTATGTCAACAAGCAAGATTATTACATATGAGGCTCGAAGAATCCAGAAACGATTGTGCAAAAGCTATCCGAAAAAAGTGATTGTTTTGAGCTCATTATGGTCAGGAGGTATCATTGGAATGTATTTTCTCGAAAATGACACTGGAAGAAAAAGATGTAAAAAGATCTACTGCTGCAACCAATTCAGAGGTAGTCATTTAAATGACATTGTATTTCGTACATAATGGCAATTTCAAGTAATACATATAATGAAATAAATGTTTCATCGAAATCATAGCTGTGTGTGTGTGTTTTATTTGACTTTAGTTCATAACTACCACTACATATTCCCATTCCTTTTAAATGTAACACCTAGGAAGAAGAGTCTAAGATGCCAAGTATCTTTTGAATATGACTTTTTAAGTCGATTATGTGATGTTCGTTTGCTTGGCTGGCCGCCAGGTAGATACTATAACTGTCATATATCTTTATGAAATTTCTTAAAATATTGCACTGCCTAATATTTTATTAAATCGTAGCCGAGGATTGTAAATGATCAATATTGGCTTACACCTTCTGGAACCTCCAATTAAAATTAATCTCTTTCGACCCATTGGGTTTGCTACACAATTCTTGGCAAAATTTAAGAAACTTGACCGGCTAAGCATGACCCTTCTAGTACCTTCCATAGAAATGACCGATATATTCCTAGGTTCACATCGATGTGTTACACTATCGTTACGCTAAATTCAATCAAACTAAGATCACATTAAGGGTTTTCTAAAATAATATGTGAACATAATAAGGGATCATATTGTTACATCCCCTCTAGATCTTCCATACAAATTCAAAACAATTCACAAATTCAATTCAATACAAATTCACACCGATTTTCTGAATTTCAATATTTTCCCTACAACTCCTAATTTGTAGCCTGCAGCAGCATTAATTTTAGTTCAGTTTATTGATTTATAGTACCTGCCAAATCTGAGAAAGATCGACAAAAAAATTACGCCTCTTCTGGTATCTCCCATATAAATTACCGGTTTAGCTCATACATTCTTAGCTTTATTTCTTTCAGGTGGTTGCATTCATGCGTTTGGTAAACTTAGTTCGGTGAATGAAAATGGACCGTAGTATCACACCCATTTGGATACATGTCATACTAAGTGATCTATTCAGTGAGATCAGTTTGCCCTTTTAAACCCTAATGCGCGGTTGCTTTGATTCAGCATTTAATACAATGCTTGGTAAAGTGTGAAATAATCGTCGTATTTAGCATTAGTTCAGAGCATTTGTTGCCAAGATTCTAACAATTTACCTCGCAATTTTTGGCACTCGACACATTTTTGCACTAATTCGAAAGGACATTGGGTGAAGCTATGTGTAAATCGATTCATCTAAATGAAATTTCTATACTAATTTTAGAATTTCTTTAATAAACATGCCCGCGATTATCGGGATGCCAAAAAAATTTTAGGAGTAAGAATAGTTCTATTCAGTGCCTATATATATATATATATACATATATATATATATATATATATATTGTTTCTAATTAAATTCTGAAAAACTCCCACTTTTAAAGAGATGGATTTTTCGGCTCTTCAGAGCCGATTTGCTAAATTTCGAAATATTTACGCAAAATGTCAGCTCATTCATTGTTCATTCGGTCGCCATTTGAAGTTCGATTTTAATTGTTATTCTTGGTTAATAAAAAAAAGGGAGAGATCTTAATAATTTTGTCGATTCCATTGTATTATAAATATTCGAATTTAACATATCAGTATATTTTGATTTTTGAAATATCTAAAGCTTTCTTTTTTGTGCATATTCAAAGCGACATTTTCATAGAATTTTAAGTTCTTTAACAGTTCTTTCTTTAACTTTCTTTAACAGTGGAATTTAAACTTCAATATTTTTGCCATAATTTTTAGATTATATACATATTTGAATTTACCATTGAATTTATATTAAAATTAACCTCTTTTTGATACATTAAAATGTACTTTTGTAAGAATATAATTGTGAATGAACTCGAATTTTTGCCCCTGAAGTGTTAATAACTCCATTGAGTGAAAATATGTGTACTAAATATAACTGAATTCTGAATTGTAACATATGAAATTAACTGTTGTCGAAAGTTTTGTAATAAGAAAAAATCACTTACAATTTAGGTTTCAACTAGTAAGCACAACTTGTTGCCTGAATAAATCTCCTTTGAATTGGCACTAACTCTAATTCTCATCTTTTACTTATCGCCACTTATAATTTCTGCACGATCAATTTGATTACATATAATTTCATATGACTGTGAAATTATATGATCCAAATTACAAGTTCCAATTTTCAGTTCTCTTATAGAAACCAACTGTGAAATTGGTCCTCCTAAAGATCATCGCTATTGGATAATTCCCAATACAGTCCAACATTTACATTCCACAACTACAACGAGAGAGGTATTAAATTGATAAGAGGATTCCCTATCAATCATCTCTATCAATCTATCACCACCTCTATACACTATATTAAAAAACGAAATGAAGCTTCTCCAAACCATGAACAACGATATGCAATGTGGACTTCAAAAGCCAATGCTACATACAAAAAAAATAATTTGAATTTTGATTAAGTTTATGATTATGATTAATCTTTAATCAGAATCTCCTAATGTACACTTCTCTTTTCATAATATTAGCTTAGTTCATTTGTTCGAGCCAATCATACTGTGTTTTTCTGGAAGCCTGACCCTATTATATGACAAATATATAAAACAAAATTAAATTCTTATTGCATATTCTCCTGCGCAGTCAATATGTTCGCCCAGTTTCAGAATTTCAGCCTTAGGAGTTTGTCCTGTTCGCAGCTTCTATTTTTATCCTTAGGGGTGAGCTAAATTCATACATTTTGAAAAGAACCTTCTTATAGCATTGCTACCAATCAGTCAGCCTCTAATGCGGTATTTATATAAGTAAATTGTTAAAGAAGAATTTAATTAATTGAATTTTATTAGCAGCCACATCATTCAGCTACAAATTTTTTTCACTTACATTGTTGCTTATCAGAAGATTTTTTTGCTGCGGTATCGAGCAACTACAGATTTATTTTAACTGCACGTTGTCAATCAGCCAACATTATCAGATATTTTTTTTTTTTTTCATTGATCATTCATTCATTGGTAAAGATTTTTGGAAATTAGTTTCAATGTTCGTAATTTTACAACTTTAGCCGTTGCTTTTAAATGCTACAACTTTTATATTATGTTGGTTTTTTGGTTTGGCTGAAAGCTTTGAATTTAGTCTGTTACAAAACTTTTGTAATTTTACTAAAATAAATAAGGTCTTACATTGAGGCTTAAGATAAAATGGAGTCAGCTATTAAAACACTGATTTCTTTTATGCTAAAAATAGATTGAAAATGCAGCTGGCAACAAATAAGTAGATAAACCAAATTTATTATATTTTCGAGTATACTAAAATTGTAAAAACAAAGTTAAATAAAGACAGTAATCGCAAGTTTTGTGCTATCTGAAATGAGGATGCATATTTTGGTTGACAAATAAAATTATCGGATTATTCGATAATACGTCACTTCTCATGACGTGGAATTCCTTCAAACACTATCATAACTTCACCGCTATCACCACTTCTCTAAACTGTTTGCTATTGTTTATTTGTGTTCTCGTTCTAGTCGTGAGTGGTTACAGTGTTTTAAAAAAAGTTTTAAAAAGTGAAAAAATGAGCAAAAATAGCATTTTAGGCATACGACTATTATGGTGTGTTATTTCCGAAAAAGAAAAACGGTTGCTGAATCCATCCGAAAAACAAAGTCTATGCAGAAAATTTACCAAATTAAAGAACTTGCTAGAAATGGTTTAAAAGGGCAAGGACGACCAAAGAAATTGTTTCCGAGGAGGTGAGAGATTTAATTATTGTTCATCCCCGTGCAACAATTATTAAAATAGCTGAAATATACAACAAAATAGTTTCAACCGTTCACGTGGTCATAAAAGAGCTCGGATTTGTGAACAACCTCGATGTGTGCAAACTTCACTCTCTCACCGAGGTCAACCACCTGAATCGTGTTGATATCTGCGACAACCTAATGATAAGAAATAACAAGATATCATTTCTGAAGAATCTCATCACAGGGGATGAAAAATGGATAGTCTACAACAATGTAATGCAGAAAAGATCATGGAGGAAACCAAATGAACCCTTCAGTCCACCTCTAAAGCGGATCTTCATCCCACGAAGGTAATTTTGTCGATTTGGTGGGATGTCAAAGGCGTAGCCTTTTTTGAGAGAAGTTCAACAAAGCAAACGATTAATGCAGACTACTATATAGCACAATTAGATAAATTGAAGGCGGCATTGGAGGAAAGACGGCCGAGGCTCATCAATTGGAGAGACTTCATCTTCCAATATTATATCATGCGGCCTCGCACTGCCTTGTGGACCCAGCAGAAACTATCACAGATTGGGTGTGAAGCTTTGCCACACCCACCGTATTCCCGGACCTCGCCCCGTCCAACTATCACCTATTTCGCAGTCTAGGCGACTACTTGAAGGATTAAAATTTCCATAACGATAAGGAAATGAAAAATCGAATTGAACGTTTTTTTTTCAGAAAAATCACGCGAGTTTTATGAGAGAGAAAGAAAAAAGCTTCCAGAGAGATGGGAAGAAGTTATTAGAAAATGGTATTAAAGTAATTGTTTTCTTGTATATAAGTTTGTAAATAAATTTCTTTTAAAAAAACGAACGAACTTTCCAAACAACCCGATAGTTTAGGTTTCTAGTTTAATTCGAGTTATGAATTGAATATTTATTTCGAATATGAGTCAAAAACAAACTTTTCATGTAATTTGCATAATATTCTGTATCAAATCCGAAACGAAGCTGAACTTTTTCATCCATTTTCAATAAAATAAATTCAAACGCTTTTTTTTCTTGTTTTTTTTTTTTTTTTTTAATAAAATGTATTCCAATTTTTGTTGTCAACAAACATAACTTGAATTAATTCCTTCCTTTTCATTCCACATTTCAGAACGCCAATACTTCTTGTCAAATTCACTAACAAGCGACGCCTACTTCATCGAATAGTCTTCGTATTTTTCATATATATTGTTGTTGTTGCTGTTGCTTGACACGCGAATTCTTACCGCTTTTTATAAAGTTCGACATTAACAACACAAAAATCCAAT
>JAHXMU010000135.1:270534-296076 GCA_019455685.1 Philornis downsi | reverse complement strand
CATGGAATCTTTAATACTCTGCACTCGCTGCCTGCTTGGAGTGGGGCGGAGTTGGGTTGCTTCCTGTGTACTCAATCATAAAATTTGAAATGAAATGTTGTTTAGTTGTTTTTTCGTTTCGTTTCGTTTGCTTTATAAAGAAATATACAAGAAATGCAAACCCCTCTATACTCGCTAAGACGTTGTAAAACAAAGGAGACTGAGTCGTGAAGCGCCTTTTTTGACGGAGAAAGTAAAGAGCTGGCAATATTGGCGAACGAACAGCTTCCTAAATTTAAAATAAACATAATTTTCCCTACGCTCAAGTAAAACATTTTTGTTACCAAATACAAGAGAAGGGGCAACACATGCAAGGAAACGGAGAGAGCCAAGGTGATGATAAGGAATATACAAATACCCCTCCTTCCGCCAAAGACAAAATATAAGTACTCCCAGCAAAATGGGAGTGAGGAGGGACGGGAGGGATGTGAACAAAATAAAACACATTTAACCTTTTCTAATAGACATTAACGGTACCTTGAAAGAAGAGGAAATTAAATACTCGATTGATAAAGGCTCGAAAAGGCTAATGCCTTCCTATAGACAAGTTATTAACGTTAATAATAACAACATCGTAGTTGCGTGTGACCCGAACTGAAACCTTAAGCCACTATGAGCTATCTTCCCAACGAAACAATGGCCCCAGAGAAAGGGAGGAGTGAAGATGTTTTAACGATTATCCTTTCTCCAAAGGAAACACCATAAGGACCCTTGCGTTGTTGATTATGAATGGTTGCATTTCATAATATTTTAGAAGGTTTTCGAAGAATAACATCAACCATCTCATCGTCGTACTTCTGAAGAAGGATAATGATGATGCTTTATAAAAAAAAAAGGTACATACTCAGGCATAAATCAGAGAGTAATAAAAATATATTGCTTTGGTTTGTAAAAATTTGCATGTTAAGCCATTTGATTTTATAGAATGAATTTTTATAATTAAATATTCATTATAGGAAAACCAAAAACAACAAGTTTTCTATAACGTGTGCACAAAAGCCCACTCAAGTTTTCAATTGTGTGAGTCTGATTCATCTTGCTGTAGTTCTGTTTAACCATTAATAATAAATGACAACACAATAAGACAAAGTGTTTATAAAATGAATTCGTTCGTTTTTAGCATTTACAGTAGGAATTCTTTAGATTCCTTAAAAATAGTTACCTATTGCGTACCGTTCTTTAAAATGGCAAAATGAATTGGTTCGGTTTTAGTATTTGTAGTAGGAATTCTTTAGATTCTTAACAATAGTCACCTTTTGCGTACCGGCCCTACGTTGATGCTGACCTATAAAAGGAAAAATAATATTCATGAAAAATATATTTCATATTGTTGTTGGTATTCAAATATAGCATCGATACGACAACAATTTCGTACAAATTTACATACTCATAAAACTACAAACAGTTTGAGCTCTGTTCTCAGTTTTTCATTCTACCTATAGGATTCCTTGCCTTATTGAAGCACAATAAGTTTTGAAGGGCATTCAAATTTAAAATAACAGGCACTACTATATTCAGGGTTAATTACGGCTTTCTTTGTTTTGATTATGGCGCATTAAATTTACCATTCAAAAAATCATCTCAAGTAAATTAGCAATTCATTTATTTTCAAAGTTTCATGACTGTTGAGGGTACAAGACGAAAAAGGAGCCATCACGCAACACCTAAATATGACAATATTTATTAGTAAGTCTTTTTGGGTACCTGTATTTCACACAAAAATCACTTTTATTGAATCAATTGGCGTTCCTTCCCTCTCACAGTAACCTGCTTTAGTTTACGATAGTAGATTGGACGGTAAAGGGATCCATAAGTAACACATAAGTGTGGCACGTATTGATTTGAACAAATTATTCCAATAAGATCGGTTTTTGTTATGCGGGAATTGCTTTTTGTTTAGAATATTTATTCAGTGAACTTTTTTGCATAACTATCGACCCTTTAAAATTACATTTCTCAAAAAAACTTGCTGATATAATGAAATTTGGATTTAACCCATGATTTCAAAAATGTTCTGCATTTATTTTCTTCTCTCTCTCTCTGTCTCTCTCTTTCTATCTCTCTCTCTTTGTCTATCTCGTGTGAAAAGTGTCTAAACTTACCATATATTTTCAAATACTTTCCAAACATATACGCCTTTTTACAATAATGTGTCTAATCTAAGAAAGGCGCAATAGAACGTGCATATTTAAAAAATAGATTAAAAAGTAAATACAAAAGGTATGGTTAAAATAAATCTAAGGCATTGTAGAGTAATAAATGGAGTTTATTTTTTAAAAATAACATCATCTAAATGGTGACCCTCTCTACGACGGCACTCCTCTAAGCGCAAACGAAAATTATTGAAAACTTTCTTCAGTAATACTGGGGTAATGGCTGCGATTTCACCACAGATATTCTCCTTGAGCTGAACGATGTTTCTTGGATTATTACTGTAGACTTTGTGTTTGAGGCATCCCCACAAAACAAGTCAAGAGGCGTCAAGTCTGGACTACGTGGGGGCCATGGGATATCACCTCTTTTCAAAATCAGTCTGCAAGGGAACATCTGCTTCACCACCGCCATGGAGTCATTTGATGTGTGACAGGTAGCTCCATCTTGTTGGAATTCACTATTCTTGAACTTTCAATTTCTGGAGCCAAAAATCCGTCTAACATCTCAACATAGCGTTCCGTATTAACAGTGACGTTTTGGCCCCGCGCATTTTCGAAGAAAAGGACCAATTATTCCTCTGCCAGAGATTGCTGCCCATACTGCCACAATTTTGACGGTTTACGAACCCATTCATAAGGAAATGCGAAAAGGATATTGTCAAAATTGGAAAATCGATTAAGCATTTCATTAGCAAATGCGAGCCTTGCTATGAAGTCGGACTCTTTCAATTCTTGTGTTAATTGCAGTTTATATGGATGCAGTTTAAGATCCAATGTTAAAATTCGTTGCAAACTTCGTCGCGATAATTGTAAGACAGACGATCTCTTGCGAGTCGACATTTGTAGATTTCCTCGTACTGACTCCATAACTCTCTCAACATTGTCTTTGGTCCTAGATGTTCTTGGGCGACCATTTGCTTGTGGTTTCAATGTTGAACCGGTCTCTTCAAAACGCTTTACCCATATTCTAATTAAATTAGCAATCGGAGCTTCACTAATTCGCTGTAGTCCATATTCAGCACAATATAGTCGCCTAGTATCAATATATGAACGAGAGTTCTCGTAAAATGCGCGCACGCAAATTGCGCGACCCTTCCCGTCGAAGTGATTCATAGTGACTAAAACTCCATGAGCCCGCCAACCCTACGATGTAGGCGCCCCCCGCCCGCGCTTTTTCTACCCCGCAAAAAAAGATGATGCAATATGCACGTTCTATTTCGCCACCCTTTATATCTATAAATATTTATGTTTAAAATGTTCGCTCAGTCGATCAATATTAGTATTTTGAAAATGTTCATTAACATATGAAACTTGTACAAATAAAACATTTTGTTGTTCTTTTTTTAAATGTTTCTCTCATCTGTTTGCCTTAAGCTTTTTCAAGACTTCAATGATCGAAAAAAAATATTTCGGCTGTTCAAGTAAAAGAATTTTTCTCGAAAATAAATTGAAGACCGGTTGGTTTCGTATCTAATTCACAAGTGCAGTTTATTCTATATTTAATATGGCCTTAGATTACAGTAAAACTACCGTAAGAAGAATTTCCCAAGCCTTGAAGATGAATACCAATGAATGTAGAGACAAGTGACAGGACTTTAACGAAAGATTTGACAAGTAATTCATAAATAATTCATTTGAAAGAAGGAAAGAGAAAAAGGCTTAGGAAACGCGAAAATTGTTGTAGAAATGCTCCAACACAGCGGATTAACTTTTACACCATTACAGACCTGTTATTTTAATTTTATGTCGCAACATATTTTAAGAAATTCAAAAAAGGTGTGAAACATCATCGCAACATTTGTGAAGTGTATGGTTTGGATGTCTTAACAGAACACACATATCAAAATTAGTTAACGAAATTCCGTTCTGAAAATTTCACGCTCAAAGATGGGCAGTCGGTCACATGAGATTGATGAATATGAAATCAAAGCTACTATCGAGTCATATTGCTGTTTAAGTATAATAGTTGCGGAGGGGTTTAAGAAAAGCTTGATATTTGGGTTCTGCATGATAGTTTGCATAGTTGCGAGTTCAATCCCCAGTACAGCTACCTGTCGTTGTGTAAGCAGCAGTCACCTCTATGTGCTTGAAAAATACTTTAAGTAGTCAAGTAATCGAGAAGTTTAGTAAATGCTTCACAAACTATGACATGTGGAATCGTCGCGTAGGTCCCGTTGAGTGAATCAAAAAATAAAAAGCATGTAATCTCACTAAATTAGAGAAGCTCTCCCATATCTTATGCATGGAGTGCAAGAAAACCTGTTTTTTTTTTCTTTTTTTACAAGCTAAAGGAAATCCGCCACAAATTTTGCAAACCGGATAACACCTTTAGATTTAGTGCTTAAATGCAACGAAAAAATTTTCATTTTCGAACACAATGTAATTGGGGATGAAAAATGCTTTCTTTATGACAATATCGACCAAAGGGAATCCCTGTCTAAGCAAGATGAACAAACTCAGACATCTTTAAAGGCGGAATTACACAGGCGGATCTACAATAAAATGATTCCACGAAACCAAACTCTAAATTCTGGAGTCTGTCACCAACAATAGATGAAACTTGATGAAACACTTAATGGAATAAAGGTTTGAATTCCAAAGGCGTGGTTTTCTACTACGGCAACACTAAGCATATTTTGCAGACTTTACAAAAGATACTGAATGAGAGGTGACGTCACATCTACCTTATGGTCTGAACTACTATCAACAACGGATGAAGCCTTACGGAGCTCTAAAGGCGTGGTTTTCCACCACTACAATGCTAGGCCTCATTCGATTTTGCAGACTCGACAACAAATATTGGAGCTTAAATGGGAGGTGATATCACATCCGCCTTGTAATCAATATTAAGCAGTTTTCGATTTCCATTTATTCCGAAGCCTGAAATGGAAAATTCATTAACAAAGGTATAGACCTATAAACCGGGTTGTTGCAATATTTTATTGGGTAGGACCAGTTAATCTGCCAACCTGAGATCAAAAGGTTGCCTGAATGATAGTCGAAGATCGTACAATAAACTGGCTCTTACATTGTGGATTAAAAATGTAATATTTAAATAAAAAAATCTGAAATTTACTTTAAGTACAAAAATCGAAATTATTTTTTGCAAACTAATTTATTATCTGAAAAGCAGTTTTCGTGTAAAAATTCATTAAAATCATGAAGTCTCTTCATTTAACATAATAATAGCATCATTTTCTGAATAAAATCCTATATTTTTAGTTTAATTTTGCTCCATAGAAACCCGAATAAAATCAGTTAAATGGAGTTGTTTTGTCGTGTCGATAAAATTGATCTTTTGAATAGCTAGAAAATCGAATTTCTAAAAAAGGCGAATTTTTAAAAATTGTAATATTCATTACAGTATTGCCTTTTCTTATCAAAAAACGTATTTCCTTTTTACCAAAATTACATGAAATGAAAAATTTCTTGTGATTTCCAAAAACTTAAGGTATCTAGGAGAAAGCTAAAGGAAATTGTAATTCTGTACACCGCAACCGAAATTTGTAACTCAATTTGCATTAAGATGTACTTTTGGAAAGTTCTATTCGTCAATAAATGAGGAAGAATTTTCAATTAAAGAAGAACACAAAATATTTACTTTCCTGTACACTTTATTTTCGTTTCGAGTGCTCGAATCAGAATACATAGTTCATTATGTTCTGATATAGGTATGGAATCCATAAATTTTATGTAAGATTCAAAACGAAATATAAAATAAATGTTTGCTTCGAATGTGAATTCACATCAAACTTCTGTTAGATTTTTAGATAAGTTTATGATATGTAAGCTAGAATGAAACAAATTTTTTGTTAAAAATCTTGCCTATCGGAATTGCTTTCACTAGTTTTACTTATAAAGTGATAAGCAAAGGCTGCGGCCAGCGATATAGATCGCAAAAAAACCTATGCAGTAAACAGGAAATTGATGAAATCAATAAGGCGGCTCGATGACGACAGATGTACGCTGTCAACTAGTAAAAGAGACTATGCGTACTCTCATTTTAAAGGCTTTGGTGAAATATTTATATCTTAATTCATACTAAAATGACTTCAAGAACAATTAAGACGTATGGAGGAATTTGTCTTTTTTTAAAGAATTTGACGCCGTTTATTGTCATTGTATGTTTAAGAGTTATTTATGTATACCACAAATCCCAAATTATTTTTATAAATATTTAGAAATGTATATCAAAAACATGTGCCTCGAGCACGATTAACAACTAATAATGCTTTCAATAACCACATTAATCAATTAGACACTATTATTTGTAGCGAATGGCAAGCATTCGGTGTATGAAAGTGATCAATCAATGGCTTTTAAAGAAGTTTCTTAGTCTTTATTTTATAATGCATATCTATAATTTAGCTCTAATTGCACTTTCATTATGAAATTATAAATTTCACATAAATTGCTGTGTAAGCAAAAGCATCTGATTGCAATAACTTTGCTATTAAGAAATTACTTTGTAATGGAGTCATTGACAGCACAATGTGCTTACTGTTGCATTAAGTAACAGTGCATTTAATGACCGACCAACATTTCAACGTAAAATGCGAGATTTCACTCATGTTTGTCTGTTAATGACTTGCGCTCTGTACAAATGACCTAATTATTAATTTATTTAGGTTGCAATATGAAATAAGTAGAAAGTTACGCATATAGAAAACTATAATTGTGACGAAAAATGTGATAACGTTTTCTTCTTATAAAAATGAATATGAGATTTCTAGTCTCAACAGATATTTGTAGATTTACAACTTTTAGTTACTGGGATTTACTGAGACATTTTTATAGAGTTTTCAACAAATGTATTTCAATCGTGAGATTGCATGTAATATCGTCTTGTTGAAAATACACGTTCGTTTAATTACACTTCGATATATTCTGCCCTTAATCGTAAACGTTACTTTCATATCGATTTTGAAGAAAAATGTTTTAAGTAAACCACGAATTCCATTCCACTGCAATGCTTTGAGTATTTACATTTATGGTGTAAACTAATATGTCAGAAAGTGAGTTTTATTTTGCGTGTAAAATGATGTGAATAGAATAAATATCCACATGTTGACAGAAACATGATACTTTGAGTACCATTTTTGTTTTCAATAACGATTTTGATTTTACCAGATATCCATTTGTGAGAAATTCTAGGAATTGCAGATGCTATCAATGTACAAAGCAAAACAAAGAAAAAAAACGGAATAATTTAACTGCAAGGTAATATTGTAATTTCTGTTTCTTTTTTTCCATTTATCAATCACATTTGCTAGTAAAGCGTTTATATTTACTGAGACAATATTCAAGATATTCCAGACAAATAACCTGAATACCATTAGTTTTGTGTACTAAAAATAAGTGTGCGATATTTACCTCAAACACATTGCCAAGAGTTTGATTCGATCTACCGTCAGGAAAATATATTGAAAAATCTGTACGCTTGTCATTCCCATCAATTTGGTGGTTTAAATAAAGAATATGTTCATAACTACCTAGTCTTTTAGCATTTAAGTAAGTGAATGAGGAGCATTAATAACATTATTTTAATATAATGGAGAGTTTCTGTTTCACTATTTCGTATACTTAATAAATAGAACAAATGTTAAGTATACGTCTTGGGTTACATAGAAATTCGATACTCTCACTTAAATACAAAAGCAGAAAATGTTTTATGCTTGTTTTCCCTAAAGCTTAATGCTATTAGAGCTAAAGATTATAATTAATGCACACTGATATTAGGTTTGACTTTATTGAAGCTCACACATAAAAAACCCCTTAAATTATCTGACTGTGGTTAGATATATTGAAAGAATTATCGAAATACTTAGGAAGCAAAGTTGGGTTTCGTTGTTTCCACAGATTTTGTGAACTAAATAAGCGATTTAATAACAAACCCCTCTCTCAACAAAAAAAATCGAACTGTACCAAACATTTGTTTCACCTGTCTTGCAACAAGGCGCAGAATACTTGGTCAGGACACAAACGGAATCACTGCTGAGAGTTTTCGAGAGGAAATACAAAAAAAAAACTTGCAATTTGGGCTGATCTTATATACGTAGATCATTCAATATTTAATTGTTTCTCATTATTTTTATTTCCCTTCATTTCGCCATTTTTATTTCATTTAGTGCACTTTAATTTGAGCGTTATAAGTAAATAGTTAATTGCTAATTTGATGTTATATTTTTTTAGTTACATTTTGCTTTTGTTTTTCAATTCCAGTAGTATTTATTTTATGCATTTTTGTAATTTGCTTAATATTGGCCAAAAGGCTTTAAATTACAAGACTGTTCAATCAATGAAAATACTTCGGTAATTAATTTATATAACGAACAATACGACAAACTTTTCCATAACCAGAGATCGTTGACAAAACGAAATGCAATTGAAAAATAATTTGATTTGGAAAATAATTTTGATTTTTATTCTATCCGAGCATCTTTTATATACAATTTTCATTCCCATACTTCCACCTGCAAACGTTTATTTCTGATTCAAATATTCGAATCGAAACTTTTAATAAATTAATTTGAAAAACGTTAATGCTGAGATCGCAGCGATAGCATTCACTGGGTTTTTTTGTGCTGCGGATAGATCCAACACTCTATCACGAAATGATTTCAACCATTGAACTTGGTAGGCGGCGCAGAAAAAAGCAGCCAAAACCACATTAGAAGCACCAGGCTTTTGAAATAACACAATAAATTGGCAAATTGGAGAAGAATCGCAGAAGATCTAACCGCTTGGGATAATTTTATACTTAATAGATACGATCATTTATTATTTATTTTTCCATTCTCTACCTAAGTTACCAAGTTATTGAATTTTTTTTTTTTTTTTTTTTTTTGCATTATTATGCAATATGGCTCGAAGTCTTTTTCTCCGCCTGAAGACACTAAAAGAAAGACACTAAATCGGCACGTAATGATAATTTCGTTTGCCTAAATCCATCATTGTCCAGTCGAGCAAACGATATCTTTGTGCAATTTCGTACATAACGAAAAATATTCGCCAACTTAAAAAATCGCTACAATAAAATTCGGAAAAAAGTAAATCACCATGAATCAGTAACATCATGTAAATAACATCACCTATTTTTTCATGACTAAATGTGGCCTTTTGAATTTATAATCACAAAATATATGTATATATCATGGCGATTTTTAATTTGGCGATTTTTATCCGTCAGTTTCTCTACCAATTTGCAGTCATCCACTTAAACGGGATTTAGTGATACTTCGAGTTAGTGAATTTCCCCACTTTAGATATTTTAGTTGGAATTTATGGAGAATATTACTTGAAGTAAACGTCTGAGAGGCCAGAAAATTGCGTTATTTATATTTTTTGTAATATTTTTTTATTTTCTATTTTTTCGCATTTTTTCCAAATTCCTCAGAAACTTGCAAAAATTTGTCTGTTTTTCGGATTGAATTATCAGGCATGGACATTTTTCTGATTCTGCTGACTTACCAATCAGAAAGCCAAAAAGGTCAATTTCCCTTTTCTTAAACCTATTTTTTTGTTTTTTGGAAATTTAATTTGTAAATTCTACTTATATGGGATGGACTTTGAGTGCAAACAATGAAACATTTTGGAAACAATTGTAATAAAGGCGTTTTATCTACTTTTTAACAAATTTTAAATTAATTGTTTGTTTTTTAATGGTTATCAACTATTCTAGAAAAGAAAAAGATGATGCCATTTGCTAATAAAGAAATCACACATCATAACATTTTATTTCAACAAGACAATTTACACAATTTTATATAAGCAAATAGTATAGGTATATAAAATGTTTGTATATATGTATATATGACATGCCAGCCAACACTTTTTATTGAAACATATTATGCTACAACATTTGAGCAATTCCGTATCTGTGCATTCACATTCACTTGCCGAAGCAAATTTATATGTTTGAGTATTGCAAATATGTGTTATGGATTCAGCAGGCAAAAACTGTGTGGCACCATTTCAGAAATAATTTTTGTATGCAAAACTCAAATTTACGGGTATAACAAATTAAGTTTTGTCAGCGTAGCAAATGGTGTTTTGATACCAATTGCAAGTTCGGTCACAATTTCTATAATTTAAATAGCTGTTTACCACATTTTTTTAGTTATTTTGCACAAATTCCAATAATTATTCACGCTCAGACAATAAATATAAATCTCGAGACTTTTATAAGAAAACCAAATTTGATGTTGGAAAATAAAACACAAAATAACATACGATTTAAAAGTAAATGATTGAAATGCCCTCCATATTTATATATAAACGGACGTCAATTGTATTAAGACTCCTCTCAATTGAAAATTTTTCAATTTTTTAATGCTTTCTAATCAAATAATTAAGTAAATTCGTGCGTTTTTTTTTCAAAAAATATTAAAATTTACTGCTTCCATAGTTATTTTAAATGAGAGCTTACAAAAATTTGTACTTTGCTTTGGGTCACACTTATTTCTTTAAAGTTTGTTATTTAAAAATTGAATTTTGCGATCGGACTTAACTGAAGTGAGCACAGAGTACAATCGGAGAATAATATTGTTTTCATAAACACAAAAATTGCAATGACAAAACTCCGACTGTACCGTAAAAAGCTCTACATCATTTGCATGGTTTCAACAGTTAACAATTTTAACAATCAATACAATTTTCGAAAGCAAAAACGATTTTCTTTACAAGAAACAATGTTTCACTGCATTTGGATCTCACTACAATGCTTCAACTGAAAACTTCGTTGAACCTATCTAATATGAGCATCATTTGTATAGCATTTGTACAAAATATGTGTGCCGTCACCTCCTCTTGCAACGTTGTGACTCAACATTTCAGCACTTTCATATCTGTGCATTCAAATTCTTTTGCCGAAACAAAGTTATGAGTTTGAACATTGCAAATATGTACTAAGTAAGAACTGTATAACAACAATTCTGAAACGACTTTGGGTATGGGAAACTTGCGCCTCAACTTCGCAGACACAGAAAATTATGCTTTTATCACTGTATCAAATGGTGTCATAATGCTAATTGTAAGTTCAGTTATAATTTCGATAGTTTAACTGGCTATTACGGCATTTGCATTACCAGACATGATATGCAAAAGCAGGCGATAAGAAGTTTAAGTCTTTAAAGTTGTATTAGATGCCCATTAGCAAGAGTTTTGCTCAATAAATTCCTATACATATTTTCCGAAGGACGGAATTTATACATCATTTGAGGTGGTCAAAATCTACAACAGCAGAAGGAAACTTTTATACTAACATATACTTTTTGACTAAATGTACGTCATGTGTTTGTGAGTCGATTGGACGTTGTCCGTCTCTCCGTGTGTTCAGAAAGCTATAGACAAGATAATTGTCGTAAATCTTTATGAAACTTCTTAAAACTTGGCGCAGCCTGTTTCCATACATCTTTCAAAATGGCAGACGAATGAATCGCCTCCTAATAAAAACTTCGTTTTTAGTAAAATTATGAAAGGTTTTGGCAACTAAATATTTAAATTAAAAAAAACTATGTTTCTGTTATGTATTTTTAAACCTTCCTTAATATGATTCACACAAAAATTTTAATTTTATTCCAACTCTACTCAATAAAGATAAAAACTTTTCAAAACGAAAATCTTTTCGAATTACAAAGGCGAACATAAATAGTTACTCGTTTGTTTTGTAAACCAATAGATTGATTGTTTTTATGGAAACAGACTGCAAATGACGGATTTTACAAAATTTTAGGTGTATAATGCAATAACTTTCATTTTTATCTATTATATTAGTTTGTAATACTTGGCAGAATTTACAAAACTTGACCAAATAACCACGTCCTTCTGATATAACCCATACAAACGATCGATTTAATCCAAATATTCTTATGTTCACATCTTTTATACAGTTGTCGTAAATTTAGTCAAATTTGGTAAAAATTCAGTATTTGCCGCAGTAGAGTGACCGAAAATGGAAAATGGACACACCAATTCTGACACCTTTCATACAAATTGGTCGATTTTTCGAAATTTGATCTTTTCTTGTTAAAAAAGATCAGGAAAATGGATCGCGTTGACACACCAATTCTGATACCTTTCATACAAATTGATCGATTTTTCGAAATTTGATCTTTTCTTGTTATTTTTAATAAGTAGGCTGCAGTGGCAAAGACGGCGGTCACCTCGATGCATCTGACGAACACCTTGTCTAGTCGAGTAACCGACAAGTCAGGTGAATGCTTCTCAAACTGTGGCGCTTGGAATCGTCGTAAAACTGTAGGTCCCGATAATTGAGTCTAGATATGGAAAACGTATAATCTTATTGAATAAGAGAAACTCTCATATGTTGCATTCATGAGATGTAATTTCATACTTTTCAAGCAATTGTACTTAATTCAGTCTAATTAACAATATATCATGGGATTGGTAAAAAAAAAGTTTTAAAAATGAATATGAAAGGCATTGCCATACCACTCCTGCCAATTTATAGAAATTTAATTTTTCCCCTATATTCCCTAATTTGTACCAGGGAGTTTCTTAAATTTTTTATTAAATACATTACATTACAATACTTGATAAATATTGAAAAATTCACCGGATAACTCCCAAGTAATTTACCTAATTTATTTCATATATTCCTAAGTTAACATCTTCAATTTAACGCGCTGTAAGTTTTTTATTTAGCAAACATCAGGCTTTGTCAGAGAGCAGTTGCCTGTCCATAAATGCTAAACGGAAGATTTCAGAAATTTTGCAGAATTTTTGCTTTTAATCATTTTTTGAGAAGATTAATAATTTATCATGCTTTTTCCGGCGATGAGGCTCAATTCTTGCTGAACGGATATGTAAACAAGCAAAACTGCGGCGTCTGAAGTGATGAACAGCCGCATGGCATATATAAATTGCCGATGAATCACGAAAAAACGACAGTCTGGTGTGGCTTATGGACTGGTGGCTTCATCGATCCATTTTTCTTCAAAGACGACCGTGGAAGAAACGTTACCGTCAACGGCTAATGAAAAAGTGACGAAAACTTGGACCTTCCGAGACGGACTTTTTGAGACGAAGCCGCGGACAACATTTACATGAAATTATTTTTAAAAACTAAATGGCAAAGACCCATTTATCGATTCCAATAACAAATTTTAATATATGATGCAAATTTGAGTGTTTTATTCGATTTAAAAAAAAACTACGATTAAAAAAACATCCCATATTTCTTTAAAATAATATATAAATCACAACTTTAAGGCATCACAATTCGTAGATTCTAACGATTTTGAACCTAACTTTTACACAACAATAAAATTTGTTCATATGTCTAACATCTGTTAATACTGTATTATATATATTTGTTGAATACAAAACAGTTCTCTTCCACAATCCCCTACACCGTCTTATAGCTTTAACTTAGATAGATCAGCAACATGACCTACCTTCAACAATGGCAGTTAATGCATCCGTATGCACTTTTTGCTCCAACATCACTGTCTCCTGTTTGCTTAAGACTTTTTATTTCCTTAAACATTGCAATTGCTGGCAAAATGGAATATACTTTGTGTATGTATGTATGCACATACATGGCTTTTGTCTTTATATCCTGAATGACTAACGTCATGTAGACAAACTTAAAGAATACAAATCTAGAAGTTTTCTAAACGCTTTTAACAACTTTAAAACAAACTTTCCTTTTTTTTAATGTTTCTTAAGTAAACAAATACTACAGGCAGGGTGCACTGTGTTGCGTGTGTGTGTGTAAGTGCACGTGTATGTATCTAAGTAGTGTGTCACAAGGGCCATCATGACCTACTAAAACGCTTTCACATTCACTTCTACGCCAACTTGGTTTTTTTTCTCCATAACTTGGAATTGTAATGACACTTTTAAGGATAGCTATAACAACAACAGCAAATGCAGCAGGAAAAACTGCTGCAATAACAAGGAAAAGAAAGTACGGTTAAATACACATACCTACATATGTAAGTATATTCAGATAGGGACTCAGCAAGTTTGGGAAGAGGTACAATTTCGCTTTGCTATTTGTAGCATCGCTATTGCTGTAATCGTTTATTCCGACATAATATGTGACATCGGGAGTTGCAACACTCAAAAGATCCTTTTAGTCGTCCTTAAGCTTCACTCACCTTGACTTAAATCAATGCACATTAGCAGAGTTAACTCTTTAGACCTAAGCAGCATTACCGAGGCTCAAAGGAGTAAGTAGACAAATAATTTTAATTTCATTACCATTTTCAGTAGCAATCCAAGATTTACACATCAAGATTTATAGAACATTTTTACTAAGGAAATTTGATTATTAAGCCTCCAATAAATGTATATGACTGCGGGCCTAAGACTACAAACCAAAATACAATTTCGGTCAGTTTAGATTAACTTATAAATATTCTCTATGCACCCTACGAATACGTACCAAAATGTAGATACTTTGTATTACAATATTATCAATAGGCAAACGGTGTTTTCTGTTTATATTGCACTGCTTCAAAAATCCAATTGCAATCATACACCTTCAAAACTGAAAATGTTATACGAGTATCTTAAAATTATTTCCAGAACGTTCCGGATTTAGTAGTCCGTTTACATGAGGTGGGCTGTTTTTAAAACCTCTCCAAAAATTCAATTGAAAGTACAAATATCTGCGATAGCTAAAATGAAAGGGGCAGGAGTGAATACAGCGGTGACAGCTATGACTAGTGGATTAATAGCTTTGATAATTTTGCTTATTCGTCGTCTCACCCTCATCAGTTGTGTTCAGTAGAGTGTCTCAGTAATGGTTACTCTCAGTTTGAACAACCGATAACACATAACGCCAAGTTTGTCCCACCATATACACAAAATATGCTTTTTATTTCATGAATATGCGGCTTGGCAGTGTTGAAACATGACCCCATTATTTCGCTATTTCCTTTCTTTTGAATCAGTCCCAAGGATTTTAAGCAAAGTAAAAATTCTTGTTGAATCACCCTAATGTAATTGCAGCTTCTTTTTGTGTTTGGCGTGAATCTGTTCTTAATAATTTTTCCAATTTCTTATCTTTATATGTTGTTAGTCTTCCGCTACGTTCCTTGTCTTCGACCACATAGTTCTTAAACTTTTCAAACCACTCACGACAACTCTCTTCACTTAAAGCTGCCTCGCCTTAGTTAGCGTTACTACCCTACAATGGATTCAATCAAGTCTTATTTTGGATAAATGTTTGTTTAAAAAATTAATCTTCTCATGGCCATCAATTTATTAAATTAAAAATTTTTCACAAATAATTATTTAAACTAATTACAGCAACATTTTTCCAAACTCGTAGTTATTACTTTCCTTACGAACTCTCATTTTGTTGGCGATGTCAGCGAAGTGGTTTTAACCAGCGATGCTTAAAATTGTCCCACGATTGGTGGGCAAAGATCGAGGTTTTCATGAATAAAATAATAAAAGATGTATTGCTAGAAATGAATAATTGCATCATTTATCAAAATAAATTTGCATTTTTTTATAGTTTACAAATATATGTCCTTAAATCCAAAGCTGGAGCCATGCTTAAGAATATTAATAAAGGTCACCTCAATAACATATCCTCTAAAGTTGGGTTCAAATCTGGAACCATACTTAAGAATATTAATAAAAGTCGTCTCAATTATGGAATATTATAATTCTCGCAAATGGAAAATATGTTAAAATTTAGATATAATTTAAGGCTCTCCAAATATAAGCTTTGTTATTGCATTCACTTGCAATTGTGGTCTATGATGGTCCTTAGAGGCCATCAATGTCAGATAATGCCTTCTGCCACCAATACATTTTATATAAAAGTCTATGGATTTGCTTATTTACCCTGAAATCGTATATGCATTGGGAAATGTGCGAAGTACTTAAAGAATTAAGATGGGTATTTCTAGTTGTTGCAAATGGACTCCATGAGTTACTACTTCACAAAGCACGATAGAACTCACATCGCTTACACTAGGAGGCAGAAATTTGGCAAATAAATATCTCATACACGTAGGCAGATTAAGTTCCAACCTATGCGAAATCAACCTAAAAAAATTAAAAAATGTTTCTACTTATCTGTTAATTAAAATCGATCTTGGAAACACCCACCTCAACTCATATAATTTGTAAAGGGATCTCCCAATTTATGAATATGGTTACAGAAAAATATCGAAAGCTGCCTTTTTTCCGAAAAATAGTCTTACTCGATGGACAATATATAAATGTAGAGCCAACTGCCAGATAGACTTAAATCCAGCAGTTGGGACGTACAACGTCTTCTACATTGTGATCCATTGAGAAAAATCTTGCCCACAAGAACTAAATATAAGTATTCGAAAGTGGGCTTTACTGGATTTTTACTAACATTATATATATATATATATATTACGAGCGCGACTAAGTTCTTGTTGTTTATTTTTTATAAAAATTCAACTTTATTATGAAAACACGTTTACAAATGATTCATTGAAAGTATTGCCCATCACTAGCTACTACTTTTTCCATCTTCCTCGAATTCCGTCACCGTAAAACTGTACATCTTTTGAGGCTATCCGCGAATCTAGCTATTCCTTGATGTTGTCATATGAGTGAAACTGCTGCAAACGGAACAAGTAATAATCGGACGGCGCAACATCTGCAGAATATGGAGGATAGGGTAAGACTTCCTATTTCAGCGTTTCTAGGTGGGTTGGCCACGTGGGCCAAACGTTACCATGTTGAAGAAGTACTTTTTCGTATTTCTTCGCGTATAGTGCGCGTATCTTGCGCATATTCGCCTTAATTGAAGTCTATATCGATCCTCAGTGATGGCTTCGCTACGTTTCAACTGCTCGTAGTAAATAACACCGACTTGGTCCTACCAAATACAGTCCCATAACCTTTTTTCTTTGGATTGTTGTAGTGAATCCATTTTTCATCACCCATTACAATACAATGAAGAAACCCCTACCTTTTTTGTCAATGAAGCAGTTGTTCACAGGCGAAAAAACTACGCTTAACATCGCTGCGTTTCAACTCATAAGGAATCCAAGTTCCTTGCTTTTTAACCATTCCCAGCACATGCAATCGCTTGGATATGGCTCGGGTAACTCTTAATACTGAAGCAAGCTTTACCTGCGTTTGACACGGATCCCCATCAAGCAATGTCGTCAATTCACCTTCGAAGGTTTTTCGTACTCCTTCACGCGAACGGTCATCCACATCAAAATCACCGTCTTTAAAGCAACGGAACCAATCTCAACCCGTTGTTCCACTTAAAGCAGCATTTCCGTAAACGTTTTGAAGCTCTCGATGAGCTTCAGCTGCCGTTTTCTTCGATTGAATGAAAATACTTCTCGAATATGTCGATTATTTGGTACAAAATCATACATATGCACACAACCAAAAGAATAAGACGTCAAAAGAAAATCACTGGTGTGTCGAAGCGGTATATTTACCATATGCCTAAGCTTGCCTCATGACGTTTAAGTTATGGCAGAATCGACTGGCATTTTCAGCTGCCGCCATCTATTGGCAAACAGCGCACCTTATTTTATATTTAATGTATATAAATAATATTTAATAATAATGTAGTAACAAAAAGTAACAAAAAGTATCAAAAAGTTAGTTTCAGTTCATACACTTTTTTAATAATCTTTTTATTTGTAGACGTAAACATAAACGTGAAAAATACGAGTTTTTATTTCTTTCAAGAATCAGGATATTTTGATATAAAATGTATGTAAAATGCACAACATTCTCTACTTTGAGTTCAAATCTATGTGAATTTGGTCTAGTAGGAAAATATTTGCCCGTACAAGGAAAGAAACCACTTCAAAGTCATGGATTTCTTTGAGAATTGCTTTCAACAACCCAATATTTAAAATTTTATCGCTCTAATTACAGAAGTGGGTATTGAAATTGCTACAATATTTCAGTTTTCTTTAAAAAAACGAGCTAGATCCATATATAATGTATGTTAAATGACAAGCCTAGTTATCCGGCGTTGTTTTAGTCCAACATTTACTACGCCATGAACTGTTGGCGGGTGAGATAAGTGCAATAGGGAAAAACGTGAATACTCAATAATATCATCCAGCTTTTGAAAATGTAAATGTAAAAATGATGGTAGTTAATAAATGCGGAAAAGGGCTTTTTCAACACATCAACTTTTTTCTTTTCTTTTCATTCATCTTTTGATTCGCAAGTGGCATAACTGGGAAAATTTGGTCCAATGAGAAAAAAAAACTTGGTAATTGAAAGATTAAAAAAATGATGCTTTTTTAGTTTTTCCAACATTTTTGTTATTTATTTATTAACTAGAAAAAATAGACGAAGAATCCATTCTGTTCGTAAGATGAAGAAATAAACCTTCCCAATTTAAATGGAACCATGGAGTCTCCCTAGCTGGGAATGTAACTATTGAATAGTATCGAAACAATATAAAGAATTATATGAAGCAGCCACTTTTGACACGCTCACTTATCTGATGATGAATCAGTATATCGTTCATGGTAGTGGGCCTATGAGCTAGCAGGAACTTGTGGCGCCAGTCTAACTTTGCATTTGTTTTTATTCGTTAACGTTAAACTACTCTTTAATGACAACTCCATTCCATATTAATTACTTGTTAATTTCAATGACATTCCAAATGAACAATTTCTGTTTCGGTCACTAAAGTTAATAAGGAAAAATGTTCCATTATTTACATCTTAAAATTTCTCTTTGTTCCGCTTTTTCAAATTTACTGTTTGTGACAACCAAAATGCCACGCGAGCGTTCACTTACCTCTTCCTGCTCTTCCTGTGCATTGAATTGTATGTATGTATGTGTTTCCTAAAGGAGTTTGTTCTTAAGAAGCAAAACTTATAATAATTGATACATACTCTCGTTCTTGTGACGGCAGTAGCAACAGTGAAAACGTTTTCCAAACTCACCAGATGATGATGATGATGATGACGATGTTGATGGGACCCACGACGATGGAAACTTGTGCGTTCTATGAGTCTCCAGCGCGGTTTAATGGAATCGAAATTGCAGCAGACAAAAGCGCTCTTTTGCATAATCGAATAAATAATCGAATTATGGTCTGGATATTGATTCCGTTCTGCATCCAGTAAGGTGGCGGAAATTCAAAATACTTTCAAAGAGCAGAGCATAAATTATTATTATGCTGCAGATTTTCTACAAATATTTGAACTTAATCTGAAATTGGCTTAAGACGGAAACAAAAGATGTAATTGTAATCATCGAAAAGTTATTTAATTCTTCTTTCTTTAATTCATTAGCTAGCTTTGTGAAATGAAAGTAATCGTTAGGGAAAACTCATATCAACATTAACGTCAGATGTTTAGCTTTCCCACGACTTAAGAGGATCCGAAAAACATTAGAGTAGGCATAAGTATCCAGCTTTGTGGGGAAAATGAAATGAAATAATGAAATAATAATAATGAAATATGTTTGTACATACATACCCGTATGTTTCGTAGTATCTGTATTTATATTTATATCAACGTTTATATTTGTGTTTGTGTTCAAGTTTGTATTTGTCTTTTTTCAAAGGGACATTGTTGTCATTTAAATTGCCAACGGCAAAATCAACAATCTACCTTAAAAATTGTGTTGTTTCATTATTATTTGTCCTACATCAGTTGTTTGAAATTTCTGGACTAATTTAACAGGAAGTACTTTTCGGGAACATGAACAATTTGCATGTGGTGCGGCCAGGGAGACTGAAAGAGGAAGATGAAGAATCGTTTAATTTCAAATTAACTTCAGGACATTAACTGTAAAAGGCTACAATTTGCCAGAGACACACAAAGATGCCAATACAATTGTTGCGAATAACATTTTAAGTTGAAATCTATAGAGAAAAATCGAAAGGTGAAACAGCAAACACATCGACAATTACATTTCACTTTGGTCCACCCTAAACAATCTTTTCAAGATTTACCATAAAAAGGCTAAATGTTAGAAAAAATCTTCCTTATTACCAAAGAATTTTAAAGATTTTGGGGCTAAAGTAAAGCAATCGTTTTACAACTATCTGACAACGGAAAACGACGGCTATGCTGCAATTAAAACTCCAGTATTGTTTGTTGCCACAACTCTTCGCATGAGTGTGCTATCAAAGTTTCATGCAAATGCGTCATTCAAATTGCGTTTGATGGCCATTGAAAGGGAACAACTTTTTGGGTTTTTGCAAACAACAGAAAGGAAATTGAATCTCCAAAAGTGTGTACGAGTGTTTGTTTTCGAAACAAATACTGAATTCTGCTAACATAAAATCTCAATTGAGTTTCAATTTGTGGAGGGATAAAATGAAAAATGTTCGCCACAGGCATTTAAGTTTTCCGCACAACCCCTCCACATGAGCACTATAAGAACATACGGTAGGGCGTTTTTTGTTCCAATTACATTGGACTTGCCAAAAAAAAATTGGGAGCATGTGTCAATATAAGCTTTTAGAACATTTTCTTTAACCAAAGTTTTCCTCACCCCCATAGAGTATTAAAAATCGAACACAAAAGAAATTTTAGCCCAAAACTATATTCTAATTTTTTTAAATTGTCAAAATCGTTAATGGAAAGTTTAACTTTTTCTTGATTCGGATAACCTGGTTCTGGAAAATTGCGGAAAAGTATTAATAAGGTTTGGTTTAAATAAACTACAATCTGCACCGGTGTAATTACTCGGAAATTTGTTATACACGATTGTTGATGATTTTTGGAATTTAAAACTTTAGTCAAAATCATAGTCGTCGATTTCATACTTGATTGCGAAAACACTTTCACCTATACAAAAAAAGGAATTCTCATGATTTACATTCGTTATATATTTAGACCCACTCAATGGGACCTACAGCTTAATGACGATTTCGAATGTACTTTTGAGAAGCATCCATTCTATTCGAACTTTTCGTCGATCACATCGACATGATCGCCACTTTTGGGCACATGCATAGGCGTTTGTATTAATGGACTCATAACTAAGCTATTCTTTGAAAATCTCTAATTTTACACAGTTTTTAAATGCCTTTCTCAGTCTTTTTGTCTAAAAGGACGAGATATGTTTCATTGAAATTTTAAGCTTTGAATAGCTTTGATTTTGCATAGTTATTAAATGCCTTTCTCAGTCTTTTTGACTAAAAGGACGAGATAGGTTGCATCAAAATTACAAACTTCGAATATTTTCGATTTTACATGGTTTTTAAATGTCTTTTTCAGTTTTTGACACTAAAAGAATGAGATATTTTGCATCAAAATTTAATTTTTCTATATTAACTCAAAATCAAATTTTAATAATATTATAACTCGGAACTTGAATCGCCTGAAGAACTGTTTTTATTTACAAATTTTTATTCACACTTGTGGTCCACACATTACCCACGTGCCGATTTATCATCGTTAGTACTAAAAAGACTTTTTTCCATACTTAAAATATCGGATTTCCACTGAAAATTTGTATTTTTTGCCATAACAAAGGTCGCACATAAGTTTGAAGATGCTCCTTCCTGCATATATTAAATACCACCTTACATTATTTTAGTTAAAGAATAAATTATATAAATATTGAATATAAACTACATAAATATTTAGAAAAAAACACAATTTTTCAAAAGTGAATTTATGCCTCATTAAACCAAATTTTTTCCTGTTAAATCAATTTGTCCCTATTGCAACGCCTGCCGGCCACAACGTTATGACTGTCATGACCAACTCGTCATCAGGCAATTATACTGTGTCCTTTTATTCAGTGAAAATTCGGTTCTCATATACGAGTATAGCTGCAGTAAATCTAGGAAAATTTGGTACACGCTGAGCGTTTGTTAAGTAAGGTCTTAGAATGAAAACGAAGCCCATTGCCAAATCCTATTTGGTATTTCCCAAACAAACTGATCGAAATTCTGTATTTCTTCCGTAATTTTTGAGCAGCATTCTGCAGTAGTCTAAATTTTTGCATATTGTATTAATATATAATTAGTTGTATAATTTGAGAGAAATTGACTAAGCAACTATGCCCCTCCCTCATACAATCGACCAATTTAATCTATGTATTATTAGCTTCATATATTTCAATCATTTATACTGAATTCACTCAAATTTTTCACACTTATTTCATAGAATTTACCACGCCCCTTCTAAAGCCACTCACACATTTGAGACAACGCAAAAGGACGTTGAGTGAAGACATGTATAAGCTAATTCATTTTTTGGTAGTTTTCAATAACTTTAAATTTAAATTTTGAAAAAGTTATAAAAAAATGACAATTACACTTCTGGAAAGTGGGTTCAGTCCTCCTACGTGCAAGTCTATTTCTGATTTTGCCCAAATTCCACAGTTAACCTATCTATAACTATATGGTAAATTTCAGCCTCCGTTCGCATTACGGACGGACGGGCAGACGTACTAAGATCGATAAAGTTTTTTGTGACAATTAGAGATATGTATGCACTTCATAGAGTCTCAGATGAGATCTTTAGTTATTACAAATAATATGATAAAATGAGTACCCTATAGTGGTGAAAAGGCATCAAAATGTTGTTGAAAAGCATAAATGAAAAGCGTAAGAAACATACACATGAATTAACAAAAATTATTTAAATGTCAATTGCCATGGACTGCATTATGTTATAATACATATGCAAACATTCATATGAGTTTTCATAAGAGTTTGATAAAAGTTCAAATATTATCGGCTAATGTTAATGAAATTTCAAAAAAGTAACCAAAAAAACAGCAAAATTAGATTTGCTGCTAAGGTATTTGAATAAAATTGAAATAGATTTTAATCATCGCCTTTTCACCCTTATGACCAATTAAATACTTATGGTAAAGCATATTGGGTATAAGTCAAAGTAAACCTTGTACACATCATATAAATCTTCCAATGATGTCACATCTTCTGCGCCCACATTAACCGCCTTGTCATCTCATAATCTAATGTTGATGATTAATTTGTTATCCCAAATAATCTCTTCCTTAGTGAAAAATTAAAATTGACATTTTGGAGACTGCAAACAATACGCCAAATGATAGAAAAGGAAAATGCATTAAAAATTAATTTCCATCTCGTTGTCAGATCATCTAACGTAGTGTTGCGGTTTATGTTGAGACAAATTACATGACACTTAGCGTGTTTGATTTCTATTTCGGACATTACCATAAACACATCATACATGACTCAATGTCAAAGAATAATTAACAATTTCATTGCCATTTTATGATTTATACTCGCATATGCACAATCTGCTATGTACACGGCTGTTATCGTCCTCTGTGAAGGTCTAAGCAAACATCGAATTGTTATGAGAATCAGGGGTGTTACAAAATATACAATGCTGCTCATGCCATAGCGGCGGATTTAAAAACGATATTGAAAATCACTCTATCTATATGGCAACAAGATGAGATTTTTCTTATAATTTTTGCAACATTCTTTGAATTAAGAAGCTTCTACCTACACAAGGAAGGTGACAAATCTACCAACTGCCCGAGTCAGTATAGAGAATATAAATTTGTTTTCTTGAGAATTGCTTTGAGTTATATTTGCCTAAATTAACTTGTAGCAATGATTATTTTTCATTCGAATTTCTTATAAAAATATATTCCATTAATAAATTTTATAATTTCACAATTTCCTACCCGTAACAAATACATTCATTTCCATATGCAAATGTAATTTGTCGAACAACAAAATATAAATTACTTCCACCTGCATAACAAAAAATATAAATATAATAACAAAATTCAAGAGAATATCCTTAAAATTTAAACTGCAAAGCAACGCCAACAACAAATGTGCAGCAGCAATGAATGAAACAACTCTTCCGGCCAAAATATTTTCTATCTCTACTTGAAGGCGAACACACTTTGCATGAATAGCTCTGCATGTGCGTGTGTGAGTTGGTGTTAGTACTTTAATGTCCGTTTCCGGTTGTGTTGCCTTTTTTCTAGTTTCAGGGTAAAATATAAATAATTGTGTAAACATTTCATAAACACACTAAAGTAGCAACAACGCACTCATTTGTACGCTCTAAGGATATCAAGGCACAACCCCACACGCCCCAATGGCATCGGTTGCTGAAAGGGGCTTAGGTTTGGAGTGCTAAACAGTTTAGTTTTGCAAGCATTTAACACAACTGACCATCTAGTATAAACCTACACGCATGTCTGCTTTAACGGCCCGATCAATTCAACTTAATAGTTGTGTTTATGGCACAGATTTCTCTAATGAGCCCAAGGGCTTTTACTGTTACAAAACGAACAAAGCATAATGGACTTCCTCAGCCATTGTTCGAGTACGCCAATTAAGGCCGTTAAACAGGATGTGTGTGAAGGGATAAACATATCCTCGATAACAGTACAGTGGATACAAAAAGTAATTGTATATATTTTGCGATAACTGTTGGTACTTTATCGAAATATCGATTAAAATCAATCAAATCAATCATATCAATCAAATTAATCAAATCAATCAAATTAATCAAATCAATCAAATCATTGAAGTCAATCAAATCAATCAAATCATTCAAGTCAATCAAATCAATCAATCCAATCAAATCTATCAAAACAATCAAATCAATCAAATCAACCAAATCAATCAAGTCAATCATATCATTCAAGTCAATCAAATTAATCAAATCAATCAAATCACACATAAATCAAATCAATCAAATCAATCAAATATCAACATTTTGTTCTGAAATAATTATTACTTGGACGAGTCTCAAGTATGATCTCGTTTCTCAAATTTGGTTTCTCAGTCTCTCTCAGGTACGCAAATATATGTTTCTGAGAATAGTTTAATCAAAAAACTAATTGATTAAATATTTAAATAATAGCCAAAAATGAAAACAAGCAGATAAGCAAGAAACCATATGATCCCATTATAAAGTTGCCAAACAATCCGTTAATTTCGTTATCAATTTATCATATTATCAGGTTATCTAATAATCAATCAATCAAATAATAGGATAATCATATATATGTATTCAAATAACCAAATGATCAAATGAGCAAAAAATAAAATTACTATTTTATAAAATATTAAAATAAACAGATATTTAAGTAACAAATTAATCAAATAATAATATAGTCTAATACATAACAAAATAATAAATGGTCTTACAATCAAATACTCAAATACATAGACAAATATTCGAACAATCAGAAAATCAAATAATCAACTAATCATCTAATCAAATAGTAATCTATTTAATTAGTCCAGTATTTATTTGTTTTTGTCCCTAATTGTACACAGAGACATAAATATATAGTTAGATGCGTGCATGTGTGCGCCAGTGTCAACTTGCATTCAAACACACATCTGTAATGGTGAATATTTATACGCGTGCGGTTATGTGTTTATGTGTGTGTGTGTGTG
>JAHXMU010000135.1:221978-267285 GCA_019455685.1 Philornis downsi | reverse complement strand
GTTTGGTGTACATATCTTAAGTGCTGCTGCAAATATGGGCGGGATTGAACAATGGGGAGTGGTACCTCCTATACAAACCACAAATTAGAAAGCAATTATTTCTGCTCCTGCTAAAATTTAAAGGCAAAGCAACGTTTGCCGGGTCGGCTAGTATATAATATATTCCTTAACATTTCCACTACTGATTACTACAGCCTCTGCCCTAAGTTTGACAAGTTTCAAGCCTATTATTATTAGCCAATGTCTAGCCACTGCAACGTTACCTACTTATCAAAGACGTATTAAGGAATGTCCCATGACATTATCAGGAAACGCTTACCCGAAAGTCGGAAGTCATGAAATGAACGGGAAATTCTGCAATGGATTCTGGTTTGGGAGTTACAACAGAATAATAAACAAAGAGACCAAATTAGAATGTCTCCTTTCCCCAAATTTTTACATTTTACAATAATTTATCGGCTCAGGCAACATTGCCTTACTCTTTGTAATTTTTCTGAGTTTTTTGAAAATAGAAAAGTAAGCTCTAAACAGCTCATCCATCAGAAGGTGTTTCATTAGTTCTTGCTAAGCCCAGCTACAACATGCATTTAATACAATTAAAATAATATTTTCTTAGTGAATATAAAGTGCTAACATTTTTAAAATGCTAGCATTTACTATATTTTTTGGCCAAACATTTCAAAAACAAGTCAATTTTATGGATTTTCAATTTCTTGTCAATAATTTCATTTTACCTTCAGGCACCACTCTCGATTGCCCCAGCTCAGTGAAACAAACATTTTAAAATAATAACTTTGATTCCAGATATCTCAGTTAATTGTCTATGCTTTATTAAAGAACTTTGTTGGGCAAACAATTTTATGACAACACTCCGACCCCAACACTCTTAAAGGGATGTGAACACTTGTATGCTTGTAACAGTTATGTATATAAATGTGTGTAAATATAAGTATGAATATCCTAGTTCAAAAAGGTTATAGACAAAATGAAAAAGTTATATATTTTTTTTTTAGCCGAATCCAAGAAAACAATTGCGAATATTTTATTGCATATTTATGCATACAACATAAAATTTGTATCTGACTAGTTTAAGCCATATAAGAGTGCTAACTTTGTTAGATGTGGGTATGTTTGAAGGAAATACATATGTACGCGTGTACAGTTAGATGGTAGCATCTAAGTGATTGTATGTTATAGGGGTAACACAAATATATATACACATACAACCTTATTTCATACATAAGTACATATATATATTAGAGTTTAGTGTAGTTGTACGATTGCCGTATCATGTGAACATAGCTGGGCTATCAGTTTCAGGTGTCAGTAAAAATATATATAAATATATTTGTCTGCACACACGCACACACACATGTGTATGCATGCGAATGCATATACACATACAATACATACTTAACATCTTTAGAATAGACACACAAACACGTACATACGCTAACAATACATTATGAATCCATATGTTTGTGTATATATGTGTGCTAGTAGTATGTTTATGCACCCCAGTCATTCGCACATAAGATTTAAACGAACTTTGCATGCGGATTCTTATTAAACTGAAGCACCACGAGCGAGAGAAAACTTTATAAATTGTACCTATCATCGCCTGCTCAAGTTTCTTATTTAGCACTCAACGCATAACAATGTGTGGGGGAGCCGTGGAGGAGAGGGTGCATGACGCTCCCTGTCCCGGTTGATAGCACACAAAACAATCGGTTTACATACAGATTGTGTTGCGCCAAGAAATCGACTGAGGAGCCTAGTTGGGGGGGGATGGCGGCGTTGGCGGCAATCTGGTTACGCCACCAGCAGTGTTGCAACGTGAAAAGCTCCTTGATCTAGTTATTTGGTTGAAGAAATTTACCACGATTTATAGTGTGCAATTAATTTGTTAAAATTTTCACGAAAAAACAATATAGGAAACAATGCTTGTCTAGGACCAAGCAAGCACACACAGACATTTACTCTTATATACCCAAATATACACACACCCACAGACACACTCGCTAAAGTACATAAATGTATGTGTATATGCCACTCTTTACATACTTACATGTTATGTCCCTCTATATGTGTGCAGAATATGCTCCAGATACACGGAAAGAAAATTAAATGACTTTGTTTCGGCTTTTTTTTAACCCCATTACCGAACATTAACAGGAAATCGATGTAAGACAACCCCAGCAAAAAGAGAAGCACAAAAGTTGAAAGCGACATATGGTTACCATCTTTCAATAAACTATTTTCATTATCCACAAATAAAGTCATAGCTGTATATGTGTGTGTGTTTAGTGTATGTCTGTTTGAGTGTGTATTCACCATTAATACTATTAAAGCGATAGTTGTAATAGTAGTTGTCTTCGTTGTCATTACATTATGTAAAAATTAGTTTATATTGCCAGTGATAGCTATCAGTCGTTTGTCCGGATTACAATGGCCTTAATAGCAACAGTTGCGGTAATCCTAAGTTCGAAGTCATAAACGATGTGTTACGACATACTTAGCCATTTCAAGGGCCATAAGTACGTTGAGAGAGAGGAAAACATGATCACAATATATGTTCTGGCCAGCAATATGAGGGTAACCATTTAAATTCAAGACATAATGGTAAAAAACAACAACAATTTGTAGTCAAAAATGACTTTATGGTGTGTCGAAATGTGCTCTTTCATGATCTCTATAATTTTCATGAGTTCGCATCATTTTTATAACCATCGCCATAGAATGGGGGTACACCCATTTTATCATTCCGTTTGTAATAACCAAAAAATCATATCTTAGACACATAAGGTAGATGTATTCTTGATCGCCGTAAAAATCTATGCTAATCTAAGCATGTCAGTCCATAAGTCCACTTGTTCGTCCTTCCATATTTCTATTGAAAATACGATGACTACTGGGGCTAAAATGTCATGGACAGATTAAATTTGAAATTGAAAAACATCAGATCAATTAGAAAAAATTTGTTCCATACAATAATATAAGCAATGAATCGACAACTTGAAAAATGTGAATTTTTCAGAGCTTTTCAAGACTTTTACTGTTTCGTCGTGAATTAAAACAAACATGCGGTTGTATTGTATTACAGTAACACAGGAAAGAATCATCCCAAAAACAATCTAAATTATAAATTAAAGTTAAAAATAAGTCAATGATTTTTGCAATATCGACTAATTTGTATGTGAAGAACACTAAGGGTGTGGCAATATAGGCCGTTTTCCTTCGCGATTACTGAGCTTAACAGAAACTAGATACATATTAATTTATACAGAGTCGCCGAGGGTCTTACGCGAGTCTCGCCGGTGGTATCCACGGTGTGCCGGACATATTACAATGCGATTGCCAGCGCCCTTCTGGGATAGGCAAGTTAACTTGGGACACCTAGGAATAAAACCCGACAATTTCAGGATCAAGCTACCGCAACTATCAGCTCTTCCATGCAGCCAAAAGATACCAGATTGATTAGGCTAGTATGGAACATAAACCCCATTGGCGGAGGTGAGTCCTATCTTATCTAGCAGAGGTAATATGGGTCTGTAACAACCGGTTGCAATGCAACTTCATATTAAAGCTCAATAACTCTACCAGCGATTTCGGTTTCAACCAATAATCGGCTTAATGCTCCCACTAGAGGTCCAATACCAAATAATCAGGCAGGAACTCTGTCAAGGAGCCCAATCCTCATGCTACCGGTCGAACTCATCGGTGGGAGCTGCGCAGCTAAGCTGCTGCCAAATTATGGTTTATACACCATACTTTACGGGATTGATTGCCTAGCAGCAAAAACCTTACATGTACGCTAAATTTAGTTGAATTCATTACAACTGCTTTAAACGTATGAACCTAAGAATAGACAGATTAAATTGGTCATTTGTACATAATGGATATGATCGATTTTTTCAAACTTTATCAAACATTATATAATATAATAGACCAAAATTTAAAAAAATTTAACTTCAGAAAATCTGTTAATTTTTATGGGAGTTATCAGAAAAGTTGGCTCGATTTTGCCTATTTACAATATTTGTCCACAATCTGGTAAAATATTCAACTTTACTAAGTTTTAAGAAGTTATTAAGGAAGTCTTCGAAGTTTTTGGTTATAGAAATATACGAACAAAAATGCGAGAAAGCTGACAAAATTAAGATGTTATGTATGAGAAAATGTCGTTTTAGCATGCCCATTTATCTAGCGTTGGGTCGGTACGTCGTCTAAAATGGTATGACGCGCAAGCGCCACAACTAAGACTAATTAGTTCATTATACCGGGTGGCCCAGAATGAACGAAGTGGTGTGAATTCCTTATAACTTTTTTTATTATAATTTTTTTTTCTTTTCTTTTTAGTATTTTGTAAAGAAGACTTGGAGAATTTATAATGGAGCAATACACATCTGAACAACGTGCCCAAATCGTTGAAATTTACTTTGTAAATCAACGGTCCACTGTGTTGACTCAGCGTGCATACCGTCGTCAATTTAATGTGAGGGTTGCACCCCCTCAGTCAACAATAAACCGTCTTGTTGCAAATTTTCGAGAACAAGGATCAGTAAGGAACCTTCCTGGTGCTGGCAGACGCCGAACGGTGCACACGGATGACAATATTCAAGTGGTACAGGAGAGTATTCAGGAGGATCCACAAACATCAACCAGGAGACGTTCGACACAACTTGGCATCTCAAGAGGGTCGCTGCAGCGAATTTTGCATAGCATAAGAATGTTTCCATACAAAATTCAAATTGTCCAATAATTGAAACCGACAGATTACCAGCAACGACTTGACTATGCAGTTTATTTCCAGCAAAAATCACAAGAGAATCCTAATTTTATTCATAACTTAGTTATGAGTGACGAAGCCCATTTCCAATTAAATGGGTTCGTTAACAAGCAAAACTGTAGGATATGGGCTACGGAAAACCCGAGAGTACTTCATCAACGACAATTACACCCAGTTAAGTGTACTGTTTGGTGCGGTGTTTCTTCAGGAAGGATCATTGGCCAATATTTTTTTGAAAATGAACGAGGTGTTGCCATTTCCATCAATGCTGATCGATATCGGGCATGTTGGAAAATTTTGTAAGACCAGCCGTGGAAAACCATTCGCAAATATGCTTCCAACAGGATGGAGCCATAGCGCACACTGCGAGGGCCACAATGGCTCTTTTACGCGACATATTTGTTGAAAGAATAATTTCGCGCACAAGCAATTTTAATTGGCCTCCGCGCTCCCCGGATTTAACCGCTCCAGATTTTTTCCTTTGGGGTTATTTAAAAGGGAAAGTTTATGTTAATAAGCCCAGGACTATTGACGAATTAAAATCCAATATTCGAGACGAAATTAACAACATAACACCGGAAATTTTGCGAAAGGTCATGGAAAATGTGTTGGAGAGAGCACATTTGTGCGAAGCAGAAAATGGCCACCACTTGCGTTATATCATTTTTAATAACTAATCTAAAAATATTCCTCATAAATTTACTGTATTTAAAAAAAAAATTTAAAAAATATGTCTTAAATAAAAAGTTATAAGCAATTCACACCACTTCCGTCATTTTGGGCCACCGTGTAAAAGGCTTGCTAAACCCAAATGTTCACCAATTATTCTTTTTCTGACTATTTCGGAATGTTTTTATCCCCTCTAATGGTGGTTCACATAAATACAAAAGTTGAAAATTAGGTTTCGATACATGGATATATTGAAACTGAAATCAACTTCGTAAAGTTAGAAATTTTTGAAGGCTGAAATAATTCTAGAAATGGAATTAAATCATTGTCTTTTCGTGCAGGATACTTTATAATTTTCAAAGTAAAATTTTCGAATGTAAAATTCCCACAAAAGTTGTGTTCACACGAAGCAAATGGTACCCAGCTTCTTCCTCACATACTCGCTCTATACTTTTACAGAAATGTAGAAGCGTCTATTCAAAATATTAAGCCTTTGTTTGCAACAGAAGACTTTAGAAAAATATGCAATAGTACCATTCTCCTCAAGAAAAGTGCAAGATCTCTGCCATTCCTTGACATCATCTAAATCGATACTCTCTTCAAACTTGGCCCTAATACCAGCAGCCAATACAACACTGTATAACATAATGGTTCTATATCATACACCCAAAAAAAGAATCATTTTAAATTTTTGCAATTTATTTGCCAACCGCTTTTTGCGGAGAAGCGCAGACTATATCCTTCAGGTTTCAGACATCACACACAACAACTAAGAAGTAACAAACCAAACTACTTATTTTTGGTTTGGGAAACTTAATCAAATTTGCTGAAGTAATTGGCTCTTTACCTCCCACACATTAACCGCATCATTCAGTTAAAAATATCTCTCCGCAATTGTTTCACAGTTAGGTGGAGTGTGAGGCAGCCTTCTGTGAATACATTCATACAAACACCGCCAGGATATAGATTAGCATATATAAATGACATTTATAGAGGCGGATTCGAAAATCAAATTTATTGAAATGAATTGCGATCCAAACAACGCACAGCAACAAAACTACCCTAAAAACGACTCCAAATATATAAGAAGTAACCTGTTAAAGCTTCATCGCAATCATAAAGATGAAATACACACACACTAATACATTTATTTTTATATCATCCACGGTAGGATTGGAGTTCATTAAATTTATCACTCAATTTGTATCAAAGAGAAATTCTCATCCGAAATATCATAAAGTACATATATATTATTGATAGCCGTAAAAATGTATGCGTTTAAACGTCCATCCGTCAAATCGTCTACGTTGGGAGACTGAAATTTTGCAAAACAAAGTATTCTGCGTAAGTCTGACACTCGAAGAAAACTTGCTCATATATAGACTGACCCAACTTCAAGAAAAATGTAGAGTCTCCAGAATTTTCCTAACAACTTTACCATTTATTCGGCAGTTGAAAGCAATCTTTGTTCTTAATTAATATGTGCTAGCAAGGAATATATGAGTTCATACGATTCCTTAAGAAACTATTACAATTATGGGTGTGATTGTTAGAGAATGTGAAAACTGTCGACATATTATTTATGAAAAAAGTGCAAGCGTTTTTTGGCAAGTGCATTCATCAGGAAATGTACGAGTAGACGGAATATCAAGGCTCGCAAATGTGAGAAACATGGGTTCAGTAGAAAAAATGGGAAAGTCTACATATTGTGTACAAAAAGAAGACTGTATTTGGAAAGCGAATTCATTTCGGGACCCCTCATGTAATCGTAATCGTCTGTCAGAAATGGCTTCTTTTTCCTGTGTGACCATAATTGTTGGAAACGGGAAGCAGGGCTACAGATTTGGAATTGGAATCGAAGTTTATTGGTAGGAATTCAACAGAATTTGCAATATCGTAACAAGCTTTTTGCATACTTACAGTCTTTTTTTTTTTTTGCTCAATTTTCAATTTTTTTATTTTCTATATGAATATGAATTTAATCAGGCAATAATTAAAGACGCAAAAGATGTCATTTAAAGGATAATCACACTCAGATTGTTTGTATTGTGAGTTTCTACAGAATCCAAATGCTAACGTAAATCTTAAAATGTAATTTGGTTTATTGAATATTTCTGGACAATCAGTGCCCGCTTCAACAAAGTAGAAGGCTGTAAAATGCTGTAACTATTTATTAATTTTATAAATAATTAATCATGATAATAAGAGTCTGAGCCAGGAAATACAAAGCTACAGAATGGAAGTCGTAGTGCGAATCATCTAATATTGGCAGATCTCCTCAATCTTGGTTCGAACTAAGAATTTTTACCAAAATGTTTCTTTTGGTGATAAAAATAAAAAAATTCTTGATATTTTAAATCCTAAAACTTATTCTAAGGAAGTTTTTTAAAGCTTAACACTGACTAATATTTTGCCCGATCGCAGATGGGATCGCCAATGGACCAACCCCTTCCGGTATAAATTGTCTATTTTTCCGATATTTAATATTTCCCTTTAGTTTCTAATCAACGGTCTTCTCCATTCTACTATTTCATATTAATTTAATTTAATTTTAATTTTAATTTCAATTTAAAGAAAGATCGGCTAACTTTTTCATAGGTTCCCATCTTTCGCTTCGTTGCACTAAATTCAGAATAGATTAGCACCTATTACACGGTTAGTTAGTATACAGTTCTGAAAATTTATTGGAAACTGTTGATTATACGCTCTCTTGGAACCAATTCTACATTTAGCTTCATTGTTGTCTCAAAATCTTGCAAGGAAATACCGTTTCTTTTACAACAATTCGGAAATTAGATATTTTTGAAAAGAATGGAATTTATTTTTCTCTATTAAAAAAATTCCCTTACATCTCGTAAATGAGACATAAGACAGTTTTTCACATTCAATGAGCTTACACGCATTCTACTTTTAGACTTACCCAACGAGACCTACAGTTTAAAAGGGATTTCGAATGTCATAGGTTCCTAGACTTACCGACCGCCGCTCAAATGTATGCGGGGTTGAACCTGTAATCATGTAAACGATAGTCTTGTGTACTAACTAACCATCACGCCTCGGTGGTCATTAAATTTAATTAATGCGTCTATAAGCGATTCCCCTTTATAGCATGAACAACAAGTTCTGATATTATTTCCACAATACTGTTTATGTGGAATTCACTATGGAAAGGAAAGCCATTTAGACAAAACTTGTTCCATATAGTAGTATTCCATTTACAATTCCATATACCTTCAAAAAAAAGCAAATTGTTAACGATCAAATCAAAAACCAATGTCAGTTTCGGGTTCCATTCCACCGTCTCGAGAAATATAAGCAATTGACTACATACTTTTACATTTCCACAATTTTAATCGCGAAGTGAAACAAAACTTAACTCAGTGGGATACCGCTTATATTCGTAATCAATAAAGGCGGATGTCGCTGCTACTGAGGCAAATTAAATTAGCCCTTCGTTAACTGCATTAAGTGTGATATTTCATAAAGGTGCACAATGTACAATCCCATTACCCGCTGGCATGGGCCTGAAAACAAATTAATTTGCACAAACTTCATGACACTTTTACTTTTTTGCAGAACCTTTTATTAACACCTGCTTGATTCTATCACATAACAGTTGAAGGTTTTTACTCTTAACTTATAGAGAACATTTCGTGGTAAACATCAAGGTTTCTACAATATGTAGTAAATTTCTTTTTCTATTTCAATTAAGAGCAGATTCAGCCACTATCAACACATTCGTAATGAACAAATACGTACGACCAACACGCACATAATTTCTTCTATTCCCATATGGTAGTTAAGCTTTATTATATACCATTTATAATGCCAATGAAGCCAAGTCTATGGAATGGAGGGGACACTAAATAACTCGAAGGAAACGAAATGAATGTGAGCACTTGTAGCACCTGTATGTGTCATTAAGATAAAGCTAAGTAAAAAATGATTAATATTTACACACTGTAATGCATGAGTAGAAGAAGAAAGAAAAGCAACGGCAACGTATTCTCTGTGGATTTCTGCTATGAACTTTTGGCACAACTTCAATGATTTATGTGGGCTTGAGATTGTGTGTTTTTTTTTCTTTTGGCTTACACTCACTGTCATCAAAACAATTCCCTTTGATGCATGAAAATCATCTTCACCGTCTATAAAATATTATTCCGTTTGATTATTTTTGAGGACTTCAATATTAATATGCAAAATGATGGAAAGGCAGTTAAGAAAATCACTTGACAAAGCTTAATAGAGACACTTCGTATCAGATATAAATCTGACGTATAACTCAATAAGCTCACTGAATACTCATATGGCTTTGTACATAAATAATTTTGATCCATTTGATGTGTGTAGCGTCAAGCAGCAGGATTAGAGGGAAGGAACGACAAAAAGAACATTATTCAGTTTAATTTGCCGAGATAAATCTGCTATGACATAAAATTGACTTAGGCCCATTAAATGACTCTCAACAATTGGCACACAATAACACACATGAATGGGCTGTTGAAGGCGAACCGTAGATAAATACTTAATTCGTCGAATAACATTTTTTGAGCAATCATTCTAATTATTACACATTTATTGAAGTTTTTAAATGTTTATTATTTAACATTTGTTGCCCAGCTGCGTGGGGCAGGACGGCATACAACAATGCTAACAGACTAACTAATCGATGTTATAAAAACATTTTATTATATCACAACACTGCAAATAGTATAATAAAATGACAACATTTGACAATATCGAATCTATGTCAATCAAGTGGTCAATCAAGAACAGAAAAATTCTGAAATAAATTTGATCATTCATGTAAAACATATTGAATAGTTAAATTGTGAGTTTCTAGCAAATTGCTATGAAATAAAAATAATATGATGTTGCAGTTACTAAAAAATAGAAAATCAATAAATTGTCATTAACACTCATGCAAGATTGGGAAGGAGAACTCTCTATTGCATTTAATAAAGAGGGTTTATTAAGTACTTGGATCTATTATTTCACACAGCTACATCAGTGCATCAAGTATTGTGAAACAGAAAGTTTGGGACGTTCAGAATGCATTGTTGAACAATAAAAACTGTTATTTTGGAGTGAAGGATTGTTTTTTAGGCCTTCCTTCAGTGTAATAAATGATATCAGCCTTGAAATTAGTGGAAGAGGATTGCTTTCACATATACAAGTATTCTAATATGCATTAAGCAAACGATTTAATGACACAAAAGCCTTTTCTAGATTAACTAAACTGTACCAGATGTTATTAATGTCGCGCAAAATATTGGGATATAGCACAAATTCATGGAAATGTTCTGAGTGTATTTGTGAGAAGAATTCTCTCCATCCTTTCATCCTCGCAAGACGGGGTCAAGCGCATCGCAATGCAGCGTCTGCATTGGTTTTATCACATGGAGTTGATGAATGAATTTGCCGTGCAATGCAAAGGAGGGTCAAGAATTGTATGACGAACGTAATAGTTTTCTCAAAACTTCCTGTGGTCTATTGATTGTAAAAGAAACGCTCGGAAGTCTATTCTACTCAACATCTAAGTGCACTAATTAATTAAATACGCTCATATCATTTAACCTTTAATTTCAATTTATGGATAAATGGCAAAATTGTGGAAAATGCAGATTTTTGTGGAGTTTATTCACATTTTTATAGATACAAGTTAGTTGTGAACTATCTTTATTTGATAACAGTGATGTCGGCCTTATATTTGTTGAGAGAATTCTCCAATCGAACAAAGAAACAGTTTCTATAAAGATTTCAAACACTTCACTTCTTTATTTTCTCTTGTATTTTCATACTAATTTGTTCAAGATGAATGACTTAATAACACACAGTTATGGAGCCTAAAATAGAATAGAACAACACCTTTCCAAATTGTTCCACCCTAATCTAATTCTAGTTCATTCAATATTTAAGAAGCAACTGCCTATTGCGATGATAAAACAAAATTCCATAAACTAATCTTATTGGCATCCTTATTTCAATTTCACTTACCGATTTCGTTCAGTGTGTTTTGCCACTTATTCCATATTCAGATCCTGTAGTATTTGTTATCAGTTCGCATTTATTATGTATATAGGTAGGTCGGTCGGCAGATAGTCCTCCAACGATATGTCGGAGTTGAGAAATCTATGATTTCAATTGCCCGCACAACAAAACACTGGCATTACAACTTAAAGATGGCATAATCAATTTCAATTGCACAACTGAATCCATTTACTTCTTTTCCATTTGTTTAGTCGTTCGTTTGTGTACGAATTTTATGCTTCGAACTGAACTTAATTGGACGATTTGTTTGCTGGGAGTTTGTTATGCATCACAACAAGGAGAGGCAAAACACATTGAAATGTAAATGGAATGCCTAAATGGTTACAAGGATGAGCCCGCCAGCCAGTCAATCAATCGTAAGGTGTTGATGGGTATAGTTAAATAGTAATTGATTGTTTAGGTGCAAACTGTAGGCCACAACAAACGCGGGGGTGATCGGCTTTAAAGAAATATTTGGATTAATCGAATCAATTTTATAGTTAATATCACCCATTTAGTACAATAATTATTTGAAGAAGGACTAACACGCAATCTATATAAAGAAATATCATTCATGGCAATTTGTTTGTCATGAATGCGATAAATAAAATATTTATTTTTTCGAATATAGGTTTGATATGTATATTTTACGAAGAGTTATTTACGTTTATATTTTAATGTTACGTTGAGAGTAGTTATGGAAAATTACATGATTATTAAAAGTATCCTTTTGCTACTAAATTAATGATTTCAAAAAGACTATAGTTGGTGTGTGCTCCTGCATTAAAGGTATAAGTTCAGTAGATATTGAAAGCGTCTTACGAAATTTCTTTTATCATTTCCAAACATTCTCTCTTTAAACATCGTACGTTTGACGAAGTAATGAACAAACGTTGTCACGTTGCTGTTGCAAACGCAATACAGGAACCAAATGCAGTTAAGCGATTACCAAGAATTCCTATTTTGAAAAATGATGTGAAATATCGTATTGATGATATGACAAAAGACATTAAGTAGTAATAACTCATTAAGCTTAATAATTCTTCATGACGTTGCAATGTGATGAAATAACAATAATGTATCCTGCTTATATTAACTGCTGTTGTATTACAGATATATAATGCAAAATCTAATTTGCGAAAAACGTGTGTTTTTAAAATTCCTTCTACTACCTGAAAATGAGAAGATATCTTTCCAACTTTCTTTGATTTTTTGGAACAAAATTAAGTTCTTTATAGGGACTTGTGGTGCTAAGCAAAAGTTTCGTCAAAATAAATTTCGGCTGTCATCACCTAGAAATAAAATGTAAATCATTTAATAATGATTCACAATATATATAAAAAATACTGTTTGCTTTTGTTTATATGCTTTCTTCCATGGAACGGAGGCTACACTAACTTCGTTTGCAGCAAGTGAACAGTCAAAAAGTTGAGCAGTCACCATAAGCTCAACCGAGCCAAAAATTATATAGCTATCATTGTGAATTCCGTTCATACTATCAGATAAATGGACAGATTCTTCCCCTGCATTACATATCAAAAAATTGCGATTCCAAACGTCACAGTTAGAGCTCCGTTCTCAAAAGTCATCGATTACTCTGCTATTCCAAATATCTTTCAGAAATATCGAGGTGACGGCCACTCAAACAATGATTGACAGTTGTATCGGGAGTTGAAGTATTATTAAAAAAATTCTGAAAAATATTATATTCTAGAAGCCAGGTTCTTGTGTGAACAAGTTTTATTTGTACTAAACAAATTTGTCTCAATTGTGACAAAATGTTGTTGACTACGCTCCAGATAAGAGAGTTTTTCAAAAACGCCTTCCTCTTATCCGTAGTATATCTAATTTGGCCGTTTTCCAAATGAAAATTTGCATTTCTAAGTACAGGCAATACGTTGAAAAGTTATATAAACTGAGGTGGGGATTTCCGGTTTCTATAAAGTACTTTAGTATATAGAATCTAATTAGTGAATACATAGCACAATTATAGAAAAAACTCTAGAGAAGTTTTTTGTTCTAAAGCTGGAATTAGTTCTTTTTTTTCCTGTTGTACAAGACCTTTATGAAAATTTATGCTCATTTAAGAATGTCCGTCCGACCGTCCGATCACGTTTTAAAAGCACGACAGAGATCGCTTCGCTTGAAGATGTAGACAGACTGTTGAAAGGCAATTTGGCCACGCTAGCAGGTCTCCCTGAATCTTGAATAATGTACTCCTTATTTCGTAGAAAATAATATTTATTGAAACAATTTGTACATGTATTAAAATTCCTATAAAATACAATTCAATTATGTATTTTATAAAAATAAATTAATTATTTAGATATACTTTTTAGTGGAAAAACTGCTAGAATCCTTTAAGTAATTAATAATTTGAAGTATATCCTAGAGCACCGCGTGTTCTAACCAATCTTTTTGGCAATTTCAAGAAAAAGGGCGGATGTTAGGGAACGCCACTTGACAATCAATTTGTTTTCGTTAAGTTTGCTAATGACAATTATTTGACAATCAAGATGATTTTTAGTATTGTGCAAAACAAGGCGATTCTACAGTTAGATTTATACAGATTTTGTAGATGGCGGCAACACTGACATTTCGCACGAAAATGTCTCACAAGTACAGTTTAACTGAAATCGGAACCTGTAAGGGCCCATGTAGGGATTAAGCCTACCTCTACAACTATGGGAATTCTTCAGGATTTTTCGAAATCAAATTAATTTACGGCAGCGAAATACAAATACTCATATATCAGTTCAATTTTGAACGTTGTTATAGAAAAATTAAAAAAAAAAATACATATTTTTTGGATACACAGTGTAAGTGGCTGCATTATGTTATGAAATTGTTAAATAAAGCACATACTCGTATTTTTTATTTGTTGATCAAAATTTATTTGATCGCTTCCGAAATACATTCAATTTGATATAACGCACTTACGCTAATGTTTTTTTAAATCTCCAAAACATTTCTAATGGGTTCGTTCCAGCATTTCCTGTACTCCACTCTCTCCCTCTCTATCTCTCTCACTCTTTCTTTCGGTCCAAAACACAATTTCAGTTTTGAGAAGAGAAAAAGTCACATAGTGTCTAATCGGGAAAATATCTTATCGAAAGCGTTCTTGCAGCGACACATATCCTGCCCTAAATATAGATCAAAATAGAACAAACGGACTCATGGAACATTTTCAATTCATGTGCTACATCTCACAACCTGTTACCTTAATTATTATCTTCTCTTAAGCTTATCGGCGGGTATCAAGAAGACTTCTTGATGCTTGATAGGCCCAGCGGTTTTTTTCGTTAATTCCTGTGGCACCACCTATCTTATTTATTTTGCAGCCCTGTTCAAGAGGTTTCAGAGAGGTTTTTTGTGTAATACTTAGTCCTGGTCCTTAGTAACTTAATTGTTATCTTCTCTTAAGCTTATCGGCGGGTATCAAGAAGACTTCTTGATGCTTGATAGGCCCAGTGGTTTTTTTCGTTAACTCCTGTGGCACCACTTATCTTATTTCTTTTGCAGCCCTGTTCAAGAGGTTTCAAACGTTTTTTTTGTGTAATGCTTAGTCTTGGGCGATCGAAACGGTGCTTATATGAAATTCTACTTTAACAATTTCCATTGTTTTATCGACATTTTCGTCAATTGTATGGTGCATCTTTTACATCTAAATTACCGAAAGGGAATCGACGCAACCAAAGTTGTGTATGGTTAGCTGTTGCACTATCAGGATCATAAACATTATTCACATTTTCAACCTCTTGATTTGCGTTTTCGCATTATGGAAGATAAACTGTAAAATATGACACATTTCCTCTTTGCAGCTGTCCATCTTTGATGCGCGTCCACACAATACTGAGTCTAGCAATCGCAAAACTTTCTGCATGGTTTTCTAAATACGAGATATTACCTTTATAACGCTATCCAGCGTAACCCGATTGCATTTCTACAACGTAGGATACAGATCACAAAAGCTGTCTATAGAAAAGATAATGAATTTATTTTTACTATACCTTTCTGTCTTACGTTGGGGTAATGAAACCATAACTTCACCTATATTCACTTGAAAAGCAACATTTTGGCAAAGGTAATTTTCTAATTGAACAAATTTGTTAAAGATTAATAAATTTCATTTTTGCATTTCAACTCAGTACTTCGCTTAAACAGTGATGTCTGCGGTATTGATTATTCTACATTGTGAATTGTCTTAAAGACCACTTTCCAGATGAATTAAATGTCCGAGATTAGTGACAAATATGGCAGTCCATGGTGCACCCTGCGTTTCAGCATGATGGCCACAAACTGATATGTTCTAATCTCCCCTTCCCGAGTTTTAGCTTTAAACCCATAAATTTGGAAACGTTACAAAAGTTTTGCACAGGAAATTAACAAAATTTTCTATTGTGTACTGGCATAGCCACAATTCGATCAATTAAAGCCTACTTTGACAATAACAAAAAGTAATTTATAATTTAATCACTTCATATTTCAACAATTCTGCACACTTTCTGCACAGAGTCTAAGTAATTATGACTTCTAAGCATTTTACCTTCACATTGATATACTTATTAAATATTGTTAATTAATCTCTGACAATATTTAACGGTGAGTAGCCTAATCTTTCACTTCTTAACCTTTCCTCAACATATCAGTGACATTACTCCAGTTTTCTAATATAAATATTTAATTTTTAGAAAGCTTCTTACAGATGAAGGGCATACTAATATCACTTATTTCCATGTAAATGTAACATAATTACAGATTGTAACTCCCTACTTTTACCTTTCATTTCGAGCACAGAACTAATAGATTTTCAATTTATCTTAATAACAGGAATTCAACATCCTGTCAAAGTGTTCTTGTAGTTCTGCCCTTTTCCAAAGTACCAGTCGGATTGCCCTCTGCCTTAAAAATATGATGACGGGTTTTCATACAACTTCCTAATCAATTAAACTTGTGCGTATGTGTGTTCCTGCTACCCGTACTAAGTACTAACCAATAACTTGTGTATGTATGTGGGTCTGTCCTAGTTTTAATATAAACATGTCGATTCTATGCATTAAATGATACGTTGAGGTCTTTCGGTTGGGTTCTCGATGAAAACATCAACATGTGAAAACGGATGTTGCGGTTACCGGAAGTTCGCAATTTTATAACAGTAATAGGGGCATAGGCAACAAGAACAACAACAACAAAGGTAGCAACAACTACAAAGCAACCTTATAGTTCTCAAATTATGTTATTAGTATGCTTAAATAACAATGGCAGCAAAAGCAAGAGCAACGATTACTCCACTTAAAACAAACTGTAAGGGTTAAGTTTCTTCTTAGGGACAAACACTGGGAGTATAACAATGAAAACGAGGATAGTTTAATAAATTGTCTCAAGCTTTTTTTCATTAAGCTTCCTTTAATTTTAGACGTGCTGATAAGTAAATGCGACTTTCTTTACCTGCATATCTTGTTTCATACCTTTTGTTTTTTCGTGGAATACCAGAGATGACAACAATATTTTTACAGCAACATCATTTCTACGAGCAATATTCAATTTAGTTCCAATTTAAGAAAGCGTGTCGCATGATACGGCTATTAAAAGTCCTCATACTAGGTATCTGTTTCACAGATGACCTCTTCATTAGTTTCCAACCTCTTTCCATCCTACCATATGTGCAAATGTATTGTGGACCAAATTCAATAGTTTTTCTATTTCAGGGTAATCAATGTGAGTCATACCATAGGCGTTCGATTGGCTGCCCTTTTATGGTGCTTTCTTTTCGTTAGCATTTTTGATACCTTGTGCCCTACGAGATTTTCATGGAGAAGTGCAGTGCACCAACTGTCACTAAATCTCCTGCGTGTTTTTGTATACACAAATTCACAGTTAACGTGATAAAGGTAAGTTTTCTCATGCCTAAATACTTACTCATACGTACAGCCTTTGCATTCTAACGCATCTTCAAGAATATCCAAAATGATGACATCTCTTGAAAATAAATTTTATGGTTGATAGCAAAGGAGAAAATACCTCATAAACGCTAAAGCACTTCGATTATGACTTTGCCGCTGATTTGTTTAAAAACAGAAATTTAGTGACCGGCCGTTATTGAATTCTATTCTTTATTGTACGAAAATGCCAAAAAATTCCAATCAATACTCGCCATCTGAGAAGAAAATAATGCCGGGTTAATTATGACATGTCCAACAACATAGTTATGGTAATCTTTAAAGTATTTAAAGTATGTTAAACTCCGAAAGCCCTGTTTTCGCCCAGTTTGGGAGACTATTTCTGCTATTAATGGATTCGGATTGGAAAGGAAAACAAAGATGTAAATTGCAATGTAAAGATGTAAATTCTCCGGTTTAAGTGATATGACTACTGAGATTTGGCAAATTGGAATATGAGGCTATATTTGAGATTTGTTCAGAGCCTACTAAGTCTTAATGACAGTTTTTTATATGCAAAGTTTTTCGGGTCTTAAGAGTATCTTCAGTTAACCTTCATTGGTCGTAGCTCTAGAACCAGCTCGGAAAAATGTGTAAAATACGATGTATGGAAGGCATTTATAAATATCGGTTTAGTGAAATTTGCGAATACTTTTTCCAATGTTTTTAAACTAGAACCAAATAGCTACCCCAAAAGTTATTATGGAATCCCATACCACAGCTTGTGTTAGTGTAATCTTACGATATTTTTCCGCCGCTTTCAATATTTCCTCCCTTGATATCGCAATTATTAAGCAAAAGTACGTCTCTTACCACATCCAAATACTTGTGGGAAGATCGTTCATAAAAAGGTCGGGAGAGTGATGTTTATATATAAAGTTAAGAACGTAAATTCTGCCCAAAGTCAAAGCTCTCCATTTGTTCCTACACATAAGTTCCTACAACGAGAAGCGAAGGAATCACACCAATAATCGACAATGGTATAGCCAGCCCATTACCGAGGCAAAACGTTATCAGAATATCTATATCGCGCATTAGAAGAAAACAGATAGATAATCTGCATGCAGAGTTATTTTTTACCGATAGTGATTACGTAACACTTGGCAGGTATCAACTCGGCGACTTTTTGATATGGAATCATTGTTAGAATTTTGTACCCATCAAATGAGATGTGTGAAACGTAGTGTTAAGTGAAAGATGAAATCCTTTTCTATCAGGTCTGATTGGACTTTATTGACAGCCGACCATGACATGTAACAGCTTGAAGGAGACACAATAAAAACAAGCCAATACTTACTATATTTTCGTGTGTTGTACGAAGCCATAGCCAAGTTTGGTATTCTTGGTACGTTTTCGTAGGATGATACTGGCTGACACGACGGGAACACTAATGATACAGTGGGGCCTAACTAGCCATCATTAATTCAACATACTTTTGAAAATTATTATTTGGGAAGATGCAGTAAATGGTACAAAAGTTTATATTGATGACATATTCATATACCTATAATATCTAATATGATGGTACTAATATTAATATCTAATATCTTTAAGATGGTACTGCAGCCATCTCAAACATTGAGATAAAGTCAGCAAAAGTGGGTCTGCTGATTAAGCAAAGTATATTATTTTATCAAAAACAAAATATTCTACTCATTTGGGATGCTGCATAGACGATGGCAACTGTAACTTTGCAGTGGTGCATTATTTTATTTGCCTGGTCTCCGCCATCAATAAAACTAACGATATCAAACTAGAAATTATGACATAATTTGTCTTGCAAACTGACGTAACTATGGGCTTTGCGGGCGATTTAATGACAAGACCCTCTCTTGGTGAACAAAAATTCAATTGTACCACACACTGGCTCAAGCTATTTTGCTCTAGCGCGCAGAATCCTGCGTTATAACATCAATGGATAAATCGATTGTAGCAGCCCTCTAAAAAAAAGTTCTCTATGAAATACTGGTCATTGCGTTGGCCAGGTTATGTTCACTGCATGAACCAAAACTCCCCTGCTTAAAAAGGCTTTTATGGGCGACGTCAAACAGGGCAATCACAGCCCTTTGGAAGGGCCAGGTATTGAGAACAAAACAGCAAAGTATATCAAATAAAAGTTTCTGTTCTAATATTATCCTTATCGTTATACATGTTGCAATAATGGGACGTAGCAGTCAAAACTTCGATCACTATAATTCGAACACCATCACAATTTTGGTCATCGTTACAGTTTTCTTATACAGCACTTTCTAAGCAATACAAATCAAACATCATCACTGATGATGATCGAAAATGTACTATTTTATCCAACTGCAAGTCATCATTCACTATATTGGAAACTTGGCAATTTATAGCAGATCAATAAGGTAGTACTATAATATATCTTTCACAGGAATGAGGTAATCATTAAGCATTGCAGAAAATTATTTTGGCATTTTCTTGGGTTTATTTTAATGTTAGTCTTAATCTCTCTTTATTATGACCACCGCATAGTTTCATAAACCCACCTATATGAACTGGCCTCCTTGTATATTACAAATCTGAAAAGTAAAGTCTATGCCAAGTATTTTGTGTCAGGTTTGAGTAAACATCTACTTCCACATGATGTTCGTGCGACTGGGGGATTTGGTCTGTGTGTACAAAAAAATTAGCACAGACATAATAATTTCCGGCTATTATAATTATGTAGATGAATATTATACATATTGTGCCAACTAATGCTTTTAATTAAATTGCTATTGTGACAGTTATTTGGAATTGTAATTCGTAGTCAGTAAGTCGCGAATCTGTTCGGTTGTGACATTATTATTATCCATTATCATCACCATCGCCAACGTCATCATCACCATTCCCATTGACAACGTTAGCACCAGAAATATCTCCATGTATTTTCCTGTAATCTTTTACACCATCGGCAACTGGCCGTCCGCCCATGTATATCTCTTCTGCTTGTGTCGTAAACTGTTTCCATTATGTCTTCTTTCTCTTTCTTATAAATAGTGGCCACTTCAAGCAGTGACAGCAAATGGGCTTAAAGGAGAAGAAGACCGCGGCCGAAAGAGACACAGGGGGAGTAAAAAAAAAAACAAGGTGTTGAAAATGTGTCACGAATCATAAAGTTTTTCTACTTTAAAGGTCATTAGAGATCCCCAGTTGACATTTATTGGTTTTGTACTGGCTTGTAACTGATTTAAATAGACCAACACAATGGACACAGGATATCGAGGATTGAAATTACTATACTATATCCGGCGTTCCTTGGATGCGTCCCGGGTAGTTGCCAATGATATTCTTGGGTCATACATAAATAAACAAATAAATTAGGAAAGTTTTTTCATTTTTGCACGTTCTGTTGTCTCCTGCTTTGCTGCCGCATTTTCATGTTTTCCACTCTTTTTTGCCTTGATTACAAGCTAAATTTGTCGCTTTACTTTCAAGTAGTCTTATTTACTTTTTCTTTCAACTTTTTATTTTTTTGCCCAGTATCCGGCTTTTAAGGATGCTGTGCGAAAGCAATCTTATGGTTACTTATTCTCGAGGCTGATGCAGAGCTGCAAAACAAGTCAAAAGAAGACACAGCGCCATTGATGAGGGCATGAAACTTGAGACCATTTAGAAGTCCACTGCTAAGAAGCATTGAAAGGTAATAAAGGAAATCAAATAATCAGCTTGAATTTCGGCTACAATGGCACTTAAGGTAGTAAGGACGTGCGTTTTGATGTTTCGATTTTTCATTTAGCTTTCCTATGGCCACACGTATCAAAGACTTTAAAGAATTTTGTTCTTCTCCTCCGTAGCCACACCAAGACTGGACCGATTTACTGATAGCTGGTACACCTAACTCTGTATTGACAATTTTCCCCAACATCTCCCATAGAATTCATTATGGCGCACCTGATGTGCGGTGCAGTTTCATCTATTGTAACATCATAACGCGGCCGTTGTAGTCATACGAAACCAAAACTAGCCGTTAACACTAAGGTGATTATGAAGTTTATGGTGTCTTGAGCAAAAAGTAACTTACACATCTACTTCATCTGGCTGCATATTTACCAAATATGCGACAAATGGTAATGCTGGTAAAAACGGTGTCAAGAGAGGGTCAATAAGAAGGATTGCTGTAGGCCACGAATTGTTGCAGGCAATACTTTTTTTGCTTATTACTGTAAGTCAAAGTAAGTAAAATGTTCGGCATACCAATTATGACTGTAATGTTTCCGCTGTGTTTTGCGATGTTAAATATGAAAATGGAAAAAAATAATTATTTTGTTTCAGTTCGGCGGTATTTTGAATATTTTGACATAGGTTTAACTACTAGCGTATGTTCTGCTTTGAACAATGGCCAAAACGTTAACATATTTCAAAAACTATAACAATTTGTGAATAACACACAAATCTCTGCCTTTTGATGACAAAAAAAATGCTGACCAAACTCAGTAATGTCGAGAAAAATATTACCGTACTCTTATTCACCGAAACCAAGCATTTGTCGATGCTTCATCGATTTTAAACGAGATCGTACGATTTGAAAAAACAAAGTTACACCAGGTACCATCGAAAAGTTATTGAAAACTATGCTTGTTAACACAGAGTCATCCATTTTTCGGTTTCAAAATTAAGTAAAACACACAAAAGGCTATGATTCCCATAAAACTTTTATTTCGTTATAATGCTTGGACGTTGCCATTATGTAGGAAATACAATATCATTTAAATAACCGTTTCTGGTTTGATTGTAGCAGTGGATCCATTTGAGGTAGTTTTCGAAAAACTACGGCCCAATGACATCCTCAGACCATAATGCGCGCCAGAAAGTCACTTTTTCTGAATGCAATGGTTTTTCAAAACCACTTCTGGATTCTGCAAGCCCCATTTGCGACAATTTTGTTTGTTGACTTAACCGTCGAGTGAGATATAAGATTCGTCACCGAAGAAAATTTTGTTCGATTAAAAGCCCATGTTTGAATCATCACGTTTGTAGTGTGTTCTAACTATTTTTACGCGTTCTTTTTTTGGTAAGCAATCACTAAATGGATAACCCTATACATCCAAAAAATAACGAAAGGCAGCGTTTTCATTATTTTCTCCGAAAATTCGAGCAGAAGGAAAACTTTTTCAAATAAATACCGCTGTTTGCGGTCCTTAAAAGGATGCTTTTGGGGGGGAAACATTTCGATCAAATAGTCAAATAATTGTGGAAACTAAAGTATATTTTGAATGTCTTGATAAATCCTTCTATAAAAAAGTCACCAGCGGAATATTGAAGTGTTGATCTTATTACATCGCTCTTCAAGTAGGCCATGTTGATGAATAAAGTCGAAATTTCTAAAATAGAATTTGAACGCAATGTTTCCTTTTTAAGAGCCAGTAGATGGCTGTCAAAATTATACTCTTCATTGAAGAATCTGGGCATAATAAACGTGAGCTGGCACTCATTTAATTCAATTTCCCTTTTTATTAGCATAACTTCATCTTACACAGGAGAGAGCAATTTGGGATCTCTAATCAGAATAACAGGTTCTTGGTCGAACTTTTTCAGCGGCTCGCGATTTCTAAATGCTTCAGATTTAGATAAAATCAAATGTGCTGTGATATCACCACCAGCGTGTTTTAGCTCTGCAAAAAAGTGCATCCAAAGAAGCGAATATTCATCACAACTTGTGGTGGGGAAGTGGTGGCAAATTGCGTAATCACTAATGAAATTAACATGGGGTTGTCATAGGAGGGAAGCATTATTTTATGATTCCTCTTCTCTATATATTCACGAATGATGTGAATGTAATGAAAATTCAAATCTTTGGTTACAAAATCTTGTTATTCAAAAGAATTGATTTTTTATTGTATTTTTATTTGTAATAAAAGTCGGTTTCTTGAAAAAACTTCCAGCAGGTTTCCCGTATTTGATACTTTCTATAAAAAAAAAATAGATAGACACTGAATTCGAAGGGTGACTAATGTTTTGTATTGTCGTAGCTTACGATGGTCTACAATCCACAGTACTGGGGACGGATATTCTTAGTGACATAGAAGTGTATACACTTTATTTGTTCTCTGAATATTTGAAATTTGTAATTTTTACAGATAAAATAACTAGCTGAGCGTGTCTGTCATCATATAAAGAAGAATAAATAAACATTTCGGATCATAAATTAAAATAAAACTAATGTTTTAGATATTTCACTATGATGGTTTTGGAAGCGGTTCAAAACTTTTTCGCTGTAAAAGGTAAATATGCGTGGAATGCATCTTTAGTGGTGAAGTGAAGTGGTGAAAATATATATCTTTTTGAATAGCTTCCACTTTTTTTGCTGGGAAGTGATAAATTATAGTCTGGTTTATCCGATGTCTTTGGACCTTGCCTGTATATCTCTTTTAATGGAGGGATGCCTATTATATTGAGCATCATCGGCGACCATACGACACCGTTCTAAATCAACAATCCATTGACAAATTTTTGTGCTCTATAGAGAAGAGCCGCCAAAATGAAAAAATCGACAAAATATTGATCTCCGATTAGTCCCAACCTGACCAATTTACCAAAGGAATTTCGACATGATGATGATGCCCTGATGAAAACTGGATGAATATAGAAGAAGAATCAACACTGAAAGAGCCAAAACTCGCATTACAAACAATGTAGTCGATACTCTAAATATGGATATCTGGATAAATTACTATGGACAAACAGGAAATGTGGCGTAACGGGGGCCGAACAATCGGAGTTTCTAATCCGAACACATATAATGCCCCAAAATGTACATTAGTGAAACTTTACACAGAAATATTATTTAAAAGTCAATTATTAAAATAGTCTGTGAAATAGCGAAAGCATTTCGATCCGAACCGACTCGGGAGATTTTGCGCCCAGATGATGAACGTTGCAATGCACCACCACTCACCAGAAAGCCATGGTAGCCTGCAGTATAGAGTGAAGGTATGTGTATTTCTTCCAGCATTTCTTCTAGTGCGTTAAAATTTTGTCATTCTTAAGCAAATTTGGCTGTTACCAATACTGTTAGATGAAGCAACAAATGCGAGCAAAACTGTGGAAAACCTACACTAACTATGCTCGTATGTATATGTGGATGTGGATTACTGGTCATCAGATTTAATAGATTTACAAAAAGATATGCCACCACAATCAACGCATGTCATCAGAAGTTTTCGTGATGTTAAGTATGAAAAAAGCCACCCCTCTCCCACCTCAAACCTAACTTTATATGCATATATGCATATGAAAAAATATTATTATTATATTATTTTTATTATATCGCTTCTCGGTGTTACTGCTAAGATCAAAGTTTAGTATCTGTTCTTACCAGCTTAACATTTAATAGATCCTCCATCGGAGGACAACAGATGTTAGACTGATTTTTGGAATAAGGCAGAAAGTTTACGGGCTTGCTCCAATTCTATTACGGGTCGGCCTGGTATTGTAATACCACCGGAAATTCAGCCAAAAAAAAAAAATAATATAAAAAAAAGAAAAATTATTCGTGGCCATCAAAACAATGTGATTTACAAATAGTTAAACTACTTTCATCAACATTAATAGAAGTTTCCTAGTAGTTAAATATGAACTGCAAGTTTATTGCAAAGGACTAACCGCTAAGTTGTCACATTTAACAATTCTTGAATATATGCCGATACTACTCTCACATTATTAATATCACAATTCGGTTCTTGGAAACGAGTAAATAAAAAGTAAAATCAAGAACAAATGTTTAAATCTGTTAGGTTATTTAGACATATGATGGTGATACAGTATAAGGATATCATATATATGGAAAATCTGTAAAATTAATCTTTTGGTTTAAGATTTGATTTTTCGGCTCCCTTGCTATTACAAATACATACATACGTGTCATCAAAACAGCAAAAGAATAAATGTTATCGCCTGTTCCATCTAATGCTATAGAAATAACATACAAGTATATGCTTTTCATAAAAGGATGGCTCGTTTACGATATTTTCTATTTAAACAAATTGCATAATTGCTCTATATTCGAAAATTGCTTGTGCGTGGGACCATATCTTCAGAGGTACTAGCGTAAAAATTAATATTTTCTGTTAAAAACTGTTAACATATGTGATATGTCATTTTAACCTATTGCACAGTGGTTAAAATGACAAGAAATGCATATATCACCATCACCGATTTTTATAAAAAGTCCAGATCATTTTTAGAGGATAATCAGAGATGTTCGAAAAAGTACGACTTGAATACTCTGTGGCTCATGAGGACTTAAAAATTACCACCTCAATTCCGATTAAATCATTCTAAGCTTATATCTCTTACAAGCTGCAACTGATATCGAAGATATTGAAACTTTTAGAAACTAAACAACACTGAGGAAAATATGCTTACAGCAGTAATAATATTTTAATAATATTTTGCTGTAAAAATGTAAATGATATTTCACACATGTTAGTTTTTACAGAAATCTACATCAATACAAATGTTATATAGAAAACTGTTATATAATTTGTCGTATCATGACAGAAGCTGATAAAGCTCTCCCACAAGCATCGAAATGCGTCAAGTATAGTGTGTATTGTTGGTTATCCTGTACAATCCTACCCCTACCCGGTTATTGTTTACAAATTATCCGGCTGTTGGAAAAAATGTGTTATTGTACATCTAAAATACTCTCGCTATAAAAGTGTTACATGATATTATCTTAACGATCCTATAAACGTGGTCCTGGTAGCATTTTTTTGTGAAAAGGTCATATGAATTTTTTTATGTGCAAGAAATCGACATTTTTGCATCTTCAGGCTCAACAGTTTAAACCGATTTGAAATAAGGATATAAAGGAATTTCTCACACTCAGAAAGCTTATAAGCATTATATTTTATATTTTGAATGGGAGTCACTGAATAAAATATGAATATTTAAAGATTTTAACAGCATGCTGTAAATAGGAAAACTTTAAATTATTTAATGCTTAGATATTGGTCATCATGAAAATAACGAGAGGTTAATTTTTCCATCAACCAAGGATTAGCATAAATTTTTTTTTAAATTTTTGGTTACCATTCGATGGGAAAATTATAACAACCAGAAGGAAGTGCCTGAAGCACCGAATGTTTTTTAAGCAGATGTATTTCCTGATTTTTTAAGTCAATCGTATGATGTCCATTTATTTGGCTAGTTATCTGACTGGCTCATAGGCGTAGTAATTTTCGTAAATTTTTATAAAAATTCTTAAAGTTCATTTTACCAGATCGTAGCTGAAAATTGTAAACGAGTTGAATTAGCCTTATGATACCCACACAAATTTACCGTTTGTCCGAAGTTCGCCTTTTCCTTGTAACTCCTAATTCGTCGATTGCTGTAAGCTATATTTCAACTGGCTACTAATTTAGGACGTGCTCGGTATACCTTCCGTCTATTACCATGTATTCAACCTAGTTTTTGATCAGGGCTGCTATTCCCTGCCTTGTGGGCTTCTTTATGTTAGAATCTGGTTGCACTTACTACCAACATTAGGTAGTCTGAATCCGTTTTCGGTGATGTTTCTATATAGACTGAATTTTCTGACTATTTGACAAAGGCTATCTTGTTTTTTTTTTGGCATTAAAGTCTCACAAAATAATAAAGTCGCGGCCAGAGAAGCGGTTGTAGGTTTCTTCCAGGCACTCGGAAAATATATCTGTGGTCTCATAGTCCTCGTGCCTCTACTTCGCGGTAACGTTGATTGTGTCTATTCAACTGTGCAAGGTGTCCAAATCACTTGCCTAGTCATACGCAAATACATGCCTGTATGGCAACTATAATCATAAAAACTATGATTTCTCCCCGAGCATATCCCCGTCCAATCCATCGAATTTCTTGGATGACAGTTTTCTTCCATTGCAATGGCATGGTGCATCATGAATTCTTGACACAAGGTCGAACGGTCAATAAGGAATACTACCTTGAAGTTATGCGTCGTTTGCGAGAAGCAATTCGTCAGAAACGCACAGAATTGTGGGAAAACCAACCAACCGTCAGTTTTTGACCAAAAACAAAACCGCAATCATGCCTCAACCACCTTATTCGCCGAACTTGGCTCCCGCTGACTTTTTCCTCTTCCCAAAACTGAAGAACAACATCCACTATTCGAATAGAGACAACTTATCTGTAATTCTTCCTGATAGTCCAAGACATTCGAAGGAACTAAAGACCACGAGACAACATCATGACTCCATTTCTTTAATTCTCTTCACATTTTCAAATTAAATTTGTTTAATATGAATGGCTATTTTACAGTTACTGTAGTTACCTACTCGCCCACACCAAGCTTGTATTGTAATTGCGAGCGTGTAGCAGCAATTTGAGGTATAGAAATAGATATAGCCAAATTTTAGTACAAAAAATTGGCAGATTTGCTGAAATGTGGAATAAGAAATGTAAAACATGTAATAATTAAATAATTATAATAGTGCTGCTCTTTTTGTTCGCTTTAAAAATTATGGAAACTCCATATATGTTTCTTAAAAACATATTCTTCATTAGCCAAGATTCAATGTTCCATTTCTTAAAAAAGTTACAAATTTCAAATTTCTTAAAAGAGTTACAAATTTAAGGTCTTTCAAAAACTTCAGATTCAGACTACTACCATTTCATAAACATTCTTAATATTTCTACACTTCATTTTTATAATGTCTTCTAGAGAGCGGGTTAATTTTCGGGTGTAATTCGGTTTGCAATTGTGAACGGTAAAAACTAAATTTAAAATAAAATTTAGGGGAAAAAATGTCAAGTTTAGTAGTCACTTTAACAGTGTAAACTACTATAATGTGTAATAGTTTTTAATTATTTTACTTCAGATTCTATTGGTTTCAAGTTGAATGACATAAACATTGACTTCCACTGAGCGGCTTTACTTAAGATCGTATTTATCAAAACTACCTTGATTCCACCATACTTGAATTATATCTTTGTGAATCTTCAATCTTGAAGACATCTTTTCTCTTTCTTTGGAAGCAATCCCACTGTAAGGCGTGATGATACCCCGACCACTTGTAGTAAAGTATTACAAATTAGCAACTGCAAAGTTTTAAATGGGTCGGATAATGAAGTGGTGCAATATAATTTCGCACTCATTTCGAACTTATACCATTAGTTAATATTGATGGTACCAGAAGGCATGTCCGCCCTATGAAAAGCGTTGTATAAAAACTTTACTCGAAATCAACCTATACAATAAAGTCTTACATTGTGATAAAGTTTCGAGGCTCATGGATCCATTTGTATGGAAAATACTAAAAGGCGCAGTTCGAAAGTTGAAAATTAAAAACGTAACATGTTGCGAGATTTGAGCGAAAAATCTAATATTATTATTAGTGTGGTATCAAACTTAGATGTCAATGATTCGTGTATATTGGAGGTACCAGAATGTGCTATAGTTAAGTCCAAAAGCTGTTTTTTAACAAGGCTAAAAATAATTATGTAACAGAATAGCACTTTTCCGTTCTTTCTAAGACGGCAGACTATATTTGGCTAGTTAATTTTCACCAGCCGCACCGTATTTCTCATGCAATTCTTAATGAATCCAATTTTCTATTTCATGCTATTTGCAAAACCTTAATTGCCACCAGCAATCTATTACTACCACCCATTATGTTAAAGTAGTATTAACCGTTAAATTCAAAATTTTATAAGTCTAATAATTCTGTAGATTCAAGTCAATAATCATTTTGTTTTCATTAGAAACAAATAATAATTTTAAGACTCAATTATAAATATACGGAAATTGGGCGCTGAAGCTTTCATATATTGAAACGCTTCCATTATCACTAATCTAGCTGCCAAGGATCTAAATGAAATTCCCCTATTCTCGAATTGAAACAAAGTTTCGGCAGTATGCTACCTATGTGCTTACATCAGTTTTGTGAGCTATTATCTTGTTTGTGATCAGAACAAAGAACAACAAAAGACAAGCAAAACGTGCCATCCTATTTCCCGACAAAAAGTCGCTTTAAGTCTAATGTATCAACTAAATTACATAAAATACCTCAAGTCCCCTGACGCCTGCTCCTCAAACGGGCGATGATTTCCTTTTGACGTGTGCGTACCGAACGTACCTACAATAAACAATGACAGTACTGGCTTTTTGCTGTCATTGATACTATTCAAGTTCCTGTTGTTGAACCAAGCATCATTTGTCTTCTTAAAATAAATTATGGATGATGTTAAAGGAATATCAATGAACGCCGCAACAACGATGACAACAAGGCAGTAGAAAAAAGTTCCTGAGCAAGGACAACAGCTGCCTTGTGTCAACAAATAGGGGGAAACAAAAAGGACCCGCAGAGAAAGAAAATTGTACGCATCAATACCCGAATGAACTCCCACTTACACTTAATGTAATTGACAAAAAATGTTTTAAATATCGCGTGAAAATATGGAGACATGAAATCTAAGAAGCAAATCATAGAGCTAAACAAATATGACAAGATTTAGGTGTTTGAGATTCACACTTTCACTGAAGGCTCACCGGCTGAACAAGAACAAAAAGAAAACAAAATTTATTTTTATTTGAATTTTATTTCAACTCAATTGCAATTGACCTGAAATATCCCAGTATTTGTAGATATAGTTCGGGATTACGAATTTTAAGTCACTCGCATGACAATGTGAGTGTATGTGAACTTAAGACGACGTAGGAAAATGCCAACAAATTGTGTCAACAAGAAGCTGAATTAAATATTCTTTTTGGATTTAAATTTAACATAGATATGTAGTAAACGCTCACATGTATGTATATTTATATATATATATATGGGATCAAACAAATTCAATTAAAACTTTTCGTAGAATTTTGCAAATAATTTAAAAGAATGTGAGCCAACACTATAATATTGCGAGTAAACTTTATCTGTTTGCTTTTTATGAAATTTAGTAACAACTCAAGAACAAACAGTGTGTATATATGTAATATATCATATTAATAAAGTATTGATGTCAACTAAGACTGTTTTTGGATCATTGGCCCTTAAGCTGTGCTTTTCCTCAGATACGTATTTAATTTATAAATGACATAGAATGATACTCAGTTATATAAAATATTTTGGTATTTGCTCTACTATGATAGCTTAAAATAGAAAAATTCATCATAATACAGGATGACACACCAATTGTGCTACAATAAGAAATTGAAATAACTTTTTTTTAGTCAATGCATTTCATTCAGTTTTTTTTTTTTATTTAGCAATTTTGAAGATGACAGACGGTAAATTACCTTTATGGTGATTCAAGCATATGCGACACTTGATCAGAAAATTATTCATTGTGGCCTGAAGGGTTAAAGTCGGGATCGCCTCAATTATTGTTTTAATGGACTGATTCAATTCAGTCAAATTCCTTGGCTTCGTTTTGTGCACCTCTTGCTTAGTGCAACCCCATAAAAAGTCTGGTTCAATTAGGTCAGGTAGGGGCCAGCGGAAAGTGGAGTTTCTGGATATTAATTTGTTTGGCCATTTTCGTTAGAGCTCTGCCATAACCGGTCTGGCTATGTGTGAAGTTGCTCCATCTTGCTGGAACTAAATGATTTTGAAACGGATATGTCTTTTCGGCGCAATTCTGGGTAAAAAAGTCTTTAAATAACGGTCCCCGTTTTGTGTTTTTAGCACATTTTGTTCGCCATCCTGCATATGACATACAATAATATTTACTTATCAGCTTTACAACAAATGGAAATACTAAAATAAGTGTACTATAGTAAAATCGAAAGGTATCGGCCAAGGCGGACCTCACATATTCTGTCAAAAAAAATACCGGGAATTGATCATTTAAAAAGCCCGCTTCAAATGATTGTCAAGATTCTATTTGTCGTTAATTTAACACAGCCATCCTCTATAATAAAGCGGCGTTTCAACGTGACCTGTCATTTTCTTTATTTACAATGCCCAATTTTGTCAGTTCATCACAAGTACATTTTACGTTTTTTACAGTGGATAAAAATATCTAATAAAGAATTTATCTCAAATTTTGTATTGCAAATGGAATTGCGTTTGCCGTTGTTTGTTTATGGTGTTCTTTGGAGCTCGACTAGTGCCAAAATTTCAAAGTATATGCTAGAACGTGTCAATTCCTAACCATCATGCATAAACCGCATTATAACTGGTGATAAGGCATGGTTTTAATAGATTTACGAGCAAAGCAGCTAACAATCTTCGGAATGCCGTCAAAACTCAAAGTATTGTTCACTGTTTCTTTTTGTATTTTTGCTATCGCGGCATTTTGCACACGCAGTTCTTGCCAAAAAGTCAGACAATAAATAAAAAATATTATCTAAGATTTATGCTGCGTCTGAAATTCATCGAAAAAGACCAGATTTGTGAAATGAAAACTCATGGATTTTGTACGACGATAAAACATCTTCTCACAATGGGTTCATTGTTAACGAATTTCTGACCAAAAATTGAACAATGCCTTATTGGTTTGATATGACTCAATTTCCAAAATGCAAATTAACACCTTGTGGAACGCGGTTTCAATCAATGGAAGACATACCAGAAAATTCGTGGCGATATAAATACTTGTAATGAATAAGAAACGTTATGTGTTCTTTAACAAGTAGTTCCCTGTACTTTTCATGTCAAAGTGTATGAAAATATTAATTGGAACAGTAAACTTTGTTTTGTAAAATTTCCACTACAGAAATGTACATTGCTAGAAATGCAATTAAGTACCAAAGAAGTTATGAAAATGCTAACAATTCGTAGAAAAAAGTCGAAAGTAAGTAACATATATTCGGAGGTTGAATGATTGGATTCAATAAAGGCGACTTCACATATCCTTGATTTTTTCCTGAATGTATAAAGTTGTAATCTTTCAACAAGCCAAAGCTGTCATGCCAAAAGCTGAAGTTTTGCTGATTTGTCCTCAATCTTGTTGGTGGCAAAGACCATCTTAATGCCCACCTACATACATACTTTAATATAATATAGAAATAAAATAAACCAGAGAAATATGAACTATGTATCGCAATAGGAATCCAAATTCTTATGTGCTACTTTGGTATAAACGGAGAATATTGTGACCTTAAATAAATGCTCTGCTGACTAGAATATGCACTGACATTTCAATAACATTGAAGGAAACTAAAAAAGAACAGCTAAATGTAAATGTTGAATACATAGCCTTAGTAAGTTTCCTCGAATATTCTGCTTTAACTAACATCTCTCTGATTGCCTTCAAAGAATTTGATTCTCGTCACCGTCTGTTACACCCGTCTTAGAAGGAAAACATACAGAGTTTTTATCATGACTGTAAGTTCTTCTACAACTTTTGAGTTTCTAAATTATTTATTCTAAATAAAAACATCATTCAATTCAATATTTTAACAACATTTGCGCGCAATTCACTTCCTTTCGTCAGTTCTATTTTTAACGATTAAACATCAACATAGCCGTAAGACAATAACTTTTTATATCCACTCCCACAGGATAACACAACACAATCCCATCCTAACTGACAACACCAACGTATTGAGTTTTATAACTATATACCCACAGCAGATTTGGTAAATATGTTACATTCCCAGTTAATAATTTATAGCTCCCCACTGCGACTCGCCGCTGTCAATGACGCAATAAAAGTTTGCGAAAAACAAACAACGCAAAGACGCAACACTGGAAAAAAAAATGAGGTGACTAACAATGAGCGTAATCGAACATGGAAATCGCCAATATTGTGGTCAACGTGGTGTCAATAATACTATGGGACATTCTCACCTGTACCACCTTGCCGACCTAAGTGACCAATCCACTTCATTGGCAACGAATGCTGCCTTTCATTTTATGGGATTTGTAATAATCTTTGGGCTGTCGTGCAATGCAAAATAGAAGGAGGTTACCACTATGTTCATGTATGTGTGTGTTTGTGTATTTATGTGTGTGTTTTTGTGGCTGTGTGCATATGAATAGCTGTGTGAATGGGGATACTTGCATTAGAACGAAACTATGGGTTTAGTTGTTCATTGCTGAGACAGTTTGTGAGATTATACATAATAGAAAAGAAGAACGGTGATGGCACTGGGGCATAGATGTTATTACGGTTTTATGGCAATTGTTGTTTTCATTATGTTGGAGTCATTTTAGACCTTGGTTATTATCCGTCGAGATTCATAGCGATCATATTGATTATAAAATTCATAAGTACAGCACTCAACTCCGTTCCAATTGAAATAAACTCTAACCTCTTGGATTTTTGAAGGAGAGAAAAATTCGCAGTGGCAGCTTTTCCAAACGGTTGAAATGTCCATAAATTTCTTACTCTCTACGAATGAGCGTCCAATCGCCAAAATCTCATCATTTTTGACCGCCGATGGAAGTTGTGAAAATGAGTAAAGCAATTTGTTATAAAAGACTTGTTATAAAAATCGCTGAAAAAAAGACGCTAAAATCAACATGAGAAAAAATCTCCAAAATGAATAGTGTAGATAATATTTTACGCTTTTTTACATTTTTTTATTTCATCGTTTTTTATGAAATTTCGAAGTCAGCATCAATATAAGCATTATAACCATATTAGTGTTTTTTATTTTGTAAATATTTTTCCCACTATCTAAGTCATCAACAAGAAATCCTCAAAAATATAATAATTGCACATATACTACAAGGCTTTTTATAATTTTCAATGTTTTCCTATTTTAATGTGTGATGTACTTGAATTAAAATTTCCTTTAAAGATATTCGAAAGCAATTTGCAGTATTCGAAAATGTTCTATAATTAACGACATCGAAATTATCCCTACAATCTTCAATTAAAAGAGCACTATAACAGACACCCTTGTATTTGCAAACGTACATGAATGAAGTGCATCAGAAGCAAACTCAAATACTCGAGTGCGCAAAAATATCGTTCGAGCAAGACTTTAGTATATACACTGCCGATCAACCAAATAGACTAACAGATTTTTTTCTTTTAATTTTTGATTATCTTCTTTGTGGAAGAAGCTATTGAACAAGTATTGTTATTTATTTTAGAGCAAAGCAATAGACAAACGAATTGCGATAAGAAGAGGATGCAAAAAATTTACAATTATTAAATATTCTTGTTTTGCTTTGACAATGTCGAAAAAATGTGCCTTTTTGGCGATCATCGAAATAGACTCAAAGGCTGTAATTTTAGTTTCTAAATAGCTGTTCGAACAATAAGTTGCGTACACTCTTTTGGTGCAATTTAAAAATAATTAAACACAAAATGGGTCGTGGTACAACATTAACTTTGGAGGAAAGAGGCAAAATATTGGCGTATCATGACAGTAAGCTGACAACTCGACAAATCGCTGAAAAAATTGGTAGAAGTCAGTCTGTTGTGAGTCATTTTATCAGAAATCCATCGAGTTATGGAAAAAAATATGCGTAAGCCGACAAGAAAAGCACTAACGACCATCGAAGAGCGAAGGATTCTCCGAGAGGCGTCAAATTCGACATGTTTTGCCGTCAAAATTCGCCAAAATTTGGGTGTAAATGCCAGTATAGCTACCGTGAGATGTGTAATCCGTAAAGCTAAAGATCTAAAGAGACTGAAAATAAAAAAAAAACACCGCTTACCGATGTTCGTAAGCAAAGTCGCTGTGTATACGTCCGCAATCACATGGCATGGAATAGGGAGTAGCATCAAATCGTTTTTTCTGATGAAAAACATTTTAATTTGGATGGACCAGATGGCTTTAACTATTACTTCCATGATTTAAGAAAGGAGGAACTCTTTTTAACCCCACATCATAGTCGTGAGGGAGGTGTTATGGTGTGGGACGCAATATCCTACTATGGGCCATTTAAAATTCAATTTGTTTCATTCAGGATGAATGCAAATAAATACAAAGAACTGCATCAAAAAGCATTTTCCCATTTTTCGAATATTTTTGGATCATTACCCTGGACATTTCAACAGGACAATGCCCCAATACACACCTCTCGAGTGGTAAAAAAGTGGATAACTGACCAAAATGTAAAGTTGATGGAGTGGTCTCCGTACTCTCCTGATATCAATATTATCGAAAATTTATGGGGATGGCTTACACGTAAGGTTTATCAATCTGGCAGACAGTTTGAAAACGTCGAATCATTAAAAGCAGCCATTTTGAACGCCTGGAGCAAAGTGTCCTTGGACTATTTACAGTCACTTTACGATTCACTCCCTGACCGAATTTTTGAAGTTATTCCAAATAAAGGTGGCTTTACTCATTATTAATAGCATATAAATATTATAAGAAAATTATTTTTTACATTGTTTTTTCATTAATTTGTTGTTTAGATATAATTAAAGTCCTTGAGTCTATTCGGTTGAGCGATAAAAAAGGGTACTTTTTGAGGTAAATCTAAAAAAAATGTTAAAAATTTAATTGTAAGCTTAGAACGCTAATTTTTGTTTTGTTTAATTTTAAATTGATTACTGAATAATACAAAAATTACTGTGTCCCATTTATATTTATATAAAAAGTTGTAAACTCAATTTTAGAAAAAAAAAATCTGTGAGTCTATTTGGTTGATCGGCAGTGTACATTTAAGCCCCGCTGAACTTTTGGCGTCTGTCCAACTTTGCTACAGTTCATTTATTTATTTTATTTGCGACTATGTCGTAGCGCCCTAAATTTTGACTTTCGAAAAAATTTTTTGACACAAGCAGAAAAAAGGTTATAATTTATTGTTTAGCAAATATATTGGCCATAGCATTGCTTATAAAAAAGTGCAATACATTTACAGCGCATAGAACTGATCTTAACCCAACTAATCAATGACAAAATTTGAGAAAACAAAACAAAACATTTTAGATAAGTAGTTTTTTAATAAACCAAACCATTCACCACGATGACCCCAGTAAGTTCCTTATATGGCAATTATTGCCAATTGTATGCATACAAATGAACAACACAGTGACTTATAAGTGCATAAATTCGCAACGGATGATAGACCAACAGCATGAAATCTGTTACAAAGGAACCTAAATAGTGAAAATACTTTAATTGCAAAAAAAATATATTAACTTAATAAAAAAAAATTCACTTTCTGGAAAAACATTCCATTACGTTATTAGAATTCAAAGCACTTCTATCAATGACTAATACATACTATAAAATGACGGATTTATTTCATTATTATTTCATTTATTTCTTCTTATTTTTCTTCATTTTACGTTTTTAATAAAAGCAAATTGTTAATCTAATAAATCAGTGACTCATTGGCATATATAATTTCCTTTTTTTTTCAATTTAAAATCTTGAATCCATACAAGAACACTGATAAAACTCTGTCAACTGTTAATGGCATTTTTAATACGTAGTCCATTAACAGATTTTGAACAAATGCAATGAATTCAGCAAACTTTACACAAACTCAATACATTTTTTCTTGAGGTAATTACACATAACTTAATGAATGACTATCACGAAGTTTATTTTAATTTAAATGCGTTACTGTTTTAGTCGTAACTCTCGTCACCGCTAGTTGACGGTACCGCAAACGATACACCGCATACCTTTATAGTTGTAGCTGTCACCAGCATTTCGTATTATATTTAATCCTTCACAAGGCTGGACTGGGCTGACTACGTATATGTGCGAGTATTGAGGAAGCTGTATTGGATTAGAAATGCCCTGCAGGGTTCCCATTCCTATTAAACTATTGAAAGGATTATTTATATTTACTTGGGGATGTGAAACAAAAAAAAAAGAAAATGCTGATCTTTTCCTATTTCTCTCTTTTGTAACAAAAGATATTTGCCCATTCTATTTATACTTTGAAGGAAAGGATTTACAATGCCCCCTACCCCCCTCCGGTCATTAATAGATGTTGGCACCCTTTAATTTGTAGTCTTCACGTTAAAACACGGCTGCAGGTGGAGGATGTAGTTGGAGATAATACTTTATTAATGGTAGATGTTGTAGTGTCCTTTGGTAGCATTTTTTTTTTTTTTTTTTTTTTTGTTAACAATTAAAACAGTTTTACATTCTTTGTTGTGTTTCTTTTCTCTTATTCATTTCTTTCATTTCCGCTTTTACGATTGTCTAATAGAATATAACCAACTGAGTGGGGAAGCAAAAGTCCTGCCCGTTTTTTAGCCACTTGCTTATGTTATCCTTGTTTCTCACCATCGTTCTAGTGGTTGTTGTTGGAAGTTTTGCTTGCAATGCTTTTGTTACGGTATAAATCGCGTATTTTCCTAGTTTTTTTATTTCGAGCGGATCTATGTCTGTACGCGCTTCAGAGCTTTAATGGATGCCTATTACGACCAGAAACGGAAGTAAAATGTAAAGCAACGTCAACAACATGAAATTAAATCACTTTGTTGTTATTGTTGTTGCCGTACTTGTTTATGTTGTTGCCATTCTTCCAGCTGTTAATTAGACGAACTCACGCAAACAAATGGAGAATTTTATGCTTCATTTTACCTGGAAACACCAGCCGTAGCCGCACAAAACCCAGTCGACCACTCCAGGGTGCACAACTTCACATACAGCCGAACACCTTTCGCAATCCCATCGAAAACGAGGAAGGGTAAAATGCGGATACAGGTGAAAAGCAACGTTCTAGGTAACTGTGAACTCAGCTAACCCATGACAGACATACTATCCCATATCATAGAATACAACTTAATGATAGATTGATCAGTTGATACACAAAATTCATTAAAACCATTAATTTGATTATTCATATTCTTTGGATTCATTACATTCATTAGAATCATTAGATTCACTAAATCCACTACATTCATTGACTGTATAATCTAACGTATTGTTCTTACGAATCATCTTTTTTGCCCGTTACAAATCTTCCAGAATTTTGACCACAGCCTCCTTTCGCTTGTAGGGTATTTGCCAGTGGTTCTTTAAGTTAAACTTGGTGCTTATTGTGTCGTTGCTATTTTCGTTGTTGTGGTTATTCAAAACAATTGCATTGCATTCATTCCTTGTACACGTAACCTGCCCACTTATGCCCAACATCCTTAGCGTACTTTTCAATCCGCCTCCACGTCGCCCTCCGTCTCATGCAAAGCTGTAATGAACCTTTAATTAAATTAAGACCCAAACAAAACAAACAACAAAACAGATAAAAATTAAATTTAAGCGATTATTTTTTTCGAAATTTAATTTAATTTGACTTTGCTATTGTTGGTGTTGTTGCTGCTCTTGTTATTGTATTCAATTCAGTTTCACACTCTTACACACACACTCAGCGACAGACACTAGCACTAGCACGGTCTCAGGATAATACCAACAGAGTACTGCGACTACATTAATACATATTTACGTAAGTATGCAGGGATATGCTTTGTTTGCATGTAGACACAGTGAAGATACATACAAACAAATTGATTATTATTTCTACTATTACCGAGAGGAACAGTATATAAAAGAGTCTATACACCACACAGTATATGAAGAGAGTATCGAGTGTATGATAGAACGAAATATTACAAATACATTCGGACACAGATATGTTATATCAATATATTTAAATGTGCGTGTGCTTGTAATTTATGTGTGCAACACGAGGTCGGTAACTGAGGTGAAGTTGTGCTTAAGCTCTTAATACATGTGCGATTTCGATTAGCCATGTAAATCGGCCCCAGATTTGACATTTGCTAAGTTATCTAGATCGTAAGGCCAAGAATCAATAATATGTATGTAATACGTATACCGTCCTGCACTGATTGCTAATCCAAGTGGAACAATTCGTTTTACTCTCCATAATCTTTACTATGTAAGGAGATTTTATGGAGAAAAGCGTATTGTATTTAGCAATGTTATTGAAGAGGGGGCACAAGAATTTCAATTAACGCGTTAAGGATTTATATGATTCTGTTCTTTTTTTTTTTTTTTTTTTTTTTGTATAGAAGTTTTTGTAAGTTTACCTTAAGGAAATTATGAATATCATGATGGTGAAATGTGAAACTTGCATTCCAAAACGACTTACACTCCTCTATGTGCTGACTTTTAGGCAACATGACTCCGTAATTTTTTCACGGGCAGTGGCTGAGGAGGGCGGGAAAATTACTTTTGATTACTGACAATGAGAACACAAACCCCATAAAATAAATGTGACAAACTTCATTGACTAATTCATATCCAAATATGGGGGACATCAATCGATATTGAAAACAAATTTTAAATCACGTTTGTTGTCATTTACACCTAACATCTTCACTAAAATTTTAGCATTGTCTCAATATCTATATATATAAAAATGAATATCTGTCTGTCTGTGTACAAAAATAGTTTGTAAGAGAACTCCTCTCACACGGCGTACCCGATCTTCATGAAACTTTCAGGGCTTATTCGTGTCGGCCAGGAGAAGGTTTTTAACTATGTCCGAAGGTCGAAATCGAGGCGAGTGACATGATAAAGACAGACAGATATTCATTTTTATATATATAGATTCTACTATACGGGCGTTGTCAGTGAACTCCTCCTAAACGGCTGGACCGCTTTGCATAAATTTTTGTATATGCGTCTGGGTGGTGCCCGGGATGGTTTAGATTTACAATTCGGTCCAATTGGATAAAGGGGCGTGGTACCTCCCATACGAACAAAAAATTAAAAATCAATTATTTTTGCTCCTGCTTACGGTATTTGAACAAAATTTGGTGCGTAGGTTTGGTATACATATCTTAAGTGCTACTGCAAATATGGGCGGGATTGGACAATGGGGCGTGGTACCTCCCATACAAACCATGAATTAAATATCCAATATTTCTGCTCCTGTTTACGGTATTTGAACAAAATTTGGTACATCGGTTTGGTGTACATATCTTAAGTGCTGCTGCAAATATGGGCGGGATTGGACAATGGGGAATGGTACCTCCTATACAAACCACAAATTAAAAAGCAATTTTTTCTGCTCCTGCTAACGGTATTTAAACAGAATTTTGTTTAACATTGAAACATTTCCAATAAAAATAAAATTTGAAGGAAAAGCAACGTTTGCCGGGTCGGCTAGTTGATTATAGTCTTCACATTTTTCATTTGATTTTTAACAATTTATTTACCTAACATTGAATTGAACTATTAACTGTGTTTGGTGGCTTTGGCTAAAGTAGGCTCAATTTCAAAGTATATGAAGCAATTTTAATAACTGCTAATAACTAAAATATTGCTTGTGTTGAGATAAGTAAAAAGGATGCATTGTATATAGCGTGTGTTAGGATGTACATTCTATCAAAAAATAGGAATTGGTCAATAAACCCCAAAATTATTATTATAAATACAAATTTATTGTATCGCTTTCAAAGTAGATCCTTTCCGAAATAATACTCTTGGGCCAACCAATAATCCCATTATCAAAATATTTTTCAAGTGAATTTTTCGGACGAACTGCAGTTCTCGATGAGAATTCTCCTTTATGTATTGTATCGATTAAAAATGGCTATCTCGAAGTAATAATTTGAACTATATGGAAGGAAAAGTCAACCGGATTCACATTAGTTGAATACGTTGTTTTTTGGTCAAAAATTCAATCTAAATTGTAGATCCTGCAGGCGGTGCTTCGTCGACTTGAAAAAAACAATAAATTTTCTTTATGCAAATCTAGCATTTGTTGACAAATTTGGTATCTCAATGACGCATAACGTCCAGATAGCATTCTTTTTTTACCGCCTGACCTTTTGGTAAGAATTCTAAGTGAACAATCGATATTATTTTCACTTTTGAGCAATTTTTTTTTTCTTTTTTTAACAAATTCTTCATTTTGTATTTTTGTCCACTTTAAACTCACAAACACAGATTTAAACTCCGTCTCAGAATAAAGGATAATTGTGCCAACTTAGCAAAAGAAAGAAGACAAGAAGACAATATTTTTAAGCGGCTTTTTGAACAACCGATATAGGGAACTTTGAACAGAATGTGCATAAATGAATTTTTTTTAATTTCTGTGTTGTTTTTGAGAGATTTTAATACAAAATGTTAATTAAAGATATCCTCGAGCAACAATCGAAATTCACTTTATCTAACTAAACCTCGGATAGGGGATTCAAGTAGATTAAAACCGCCTCGACGAGGAACATGGTAGTAAAGGATCGTCTTTTCTAGCCGATGCATAAAGTCCCACAAATCAGACTGATCACATCGTGCTAGATGTAAGGCATGCTTCTAACTTCACGAATGTGCGATGAAGCCACATGCAATACTACAATCAATTGCAATGCATTCTATGGAGTAACGACGTAAAGGGAAGAAACAATGGCATGCCGAAAAAAATCCATCAAAAGGTCATAAGTTTTTGTTATTGCGCAGAACACCCATCTTACAAGGTTATAGAAGATTAATCAGTTCAGTTATGCACGATAATATCCACTGCCTGCCGTAGAGCCAAAACAAAGTCAATAATAGCAATATCAAGGCACAAGATCAACTAAGCGAGTTGTGAGTGCCCATGACTCGCCGGCAAATGTATACAAGACCGACGGCTATGAGTACGGCAACAGCAAACATCAGCTCTTCAACAATATAAGACTAAAGAAATGCATGATCCTGTATTGAAACCTAAACGCATTATATCATGTGCTTAAATGCGAAAGTCCACCAATCCTCATAGGGAACTGGTTTACCAGTTTTATAATTACCACACCTTTAGAAGCTTTCCCGCGACACGTTCTTCACACCAGTTTTAATCTGAACTTGTTCCGAAAACAAAGGTTTCTTTTCATATTTACAAGTCGCTTGAATTAACAATTTTGATTTAACTCCAAGTATTAGACATCTTAGCTAGTTTTACCTGAGGACGCCTAATTTGACCCAAAGTCCCACCATGAAACCTTTGAGATGATATACTTATATTTGTGTTATTTGTTTTGTGTTATTTTGTTATCCTGTAGACCTCTACTCAATGGTTTTTATACCCAATTTGACGTTTTTGAGAAAAATTCATTAAAACTGAATTTCTCAACTTTCTCAACATTTTTCAACTCCCGATTTGACAACCATTTAAAGATTGTCCTTAAATTTTTACCATTTCCTAATAAGATTTATCTAAAGCAACATTCCATTATCTTGGAAATCTAAATAAAAATCTAAATTGAAGATTTTTATGTAAAAATGCCTAAAGTACTTAAAACTGCGACTTTTGATCCATATGTGTCATATCTTCTTCCGATGTTCCCCAAATTTTACACATAGTATTAATAGAAAAGAAAAATTCTAATTTAAGCTCCCTGTCTGTTATTAACTTGGATGTAACCACAGTCCTTTGCAGAAATGTCCAAAAAGCTTGAGACTTTCAAGTTTTGGGCAAGTAAAGTCGTTGCCTTGTAGTGTCGTCGGACCCAGCGACAAGTTTTAGCTTAAATGACATGCTGACACCGATTCATCTTGGTAAGCCAACGCCAGTTGGCCTTCTCAATTCTAAAATCGGTTTGTTTTTACCCCATAAGAGGTCTTCAATGTGGCAATATTCTACAGAGCAATCTTTTCAATATATTTACGGAGACAGTTCTGAGGAAAACGGAAGCAAACACAACAGGTATGTGTGCTATGTTGCGTATGGTAGTGACATAAACATTATTAGACGAAAATTTCGAAATGTGACTGCAGTCTTTTCAAGCTTAGAGAAGGAATAGGAAAGAACTAGTCGATCAATTCCATTGAAGCGTCATTTGGAATGCTGCGTGAATATTGACTACAGAAACTTTTAAATAATAATCAAATTGGGTATTGTTACAAACAGATGCAATTCTGGGCTTGGCAAGACGATTTTTCGACAGATAAAGTTCTACAGCACAGAATAATAGTTTAACATACCAATGGATGAATTAGTTCTGGGACTCTTCTGGAGGAGAAAAATAATACATAAAATCTATGCACCCATCATTTTAGTAGCTGAATAAGAAGTATACTGATATCTTGGCGACCAGGCCCAAACTAAGCTTTAACTATCGAGTAGATAATGTACTCGTAGTCCGACATTTAAATTCACTTTTGAAGTGTTCATAACACTGACTTAGTGTTGCTTACATCGGTTAAGGAGAAATTGGTTTATGCTTATATTATGCTTAGTATTCTATATTGTGTAGAACTATGTAGTGGCACAAATAAACATAATATGAGGAAAATTCAAATGGCGTTTAATAGAATTATAAGATACTAGCCGACCCGGCAAACGTTGTCCAATCCCGCCCATATTTGCAGCAGCACTTAAGATATGTACACCAAACCGATGTACCAAATTTTGTTCAAATACCGTAAACAGGAGCAGAAATAATTGATTTTTAATTTTTTGTTTGTGTGGGAGGTACCACGCCTTTTTGTCCAATTGGACCGAATTGTAAATCTAAACCGTCCCGGGCACCACCCAGACGCATATACAAACATTTATGCAAAGCGGTCCAGCCGTTTAGGAGGAGTTCACTGACAACGCCCGTACAGTAGAATTATGTATATAAAGATTTCTGTTCACTGAGGCGTCGTGTTCGTGTAGCACCGTATATTATGTGCTATATTGGTTATAGTTCTAAAAAGTTATATCGATTTGAGGTCTTTGTTTCAATTTCTTTTTAATTCGTTTATAGTATTGTGATAAGAGTAGTACGAATTTACAATTAACTGCCAAGCCATTTAAAATATTTTAAATTATGTCCCGATTCTTACAAAAGGCACATTTTTTGCAATTAAATTGTGAGCATCCGTTATTACATACCGATTATTTTATATTTGCAGATTATATACTCATTACTTTTTAAATTTATCTTTTTTCATATTTTTTGTATTTAATAATCATATCATCTTTAAAATCATATTATATTTTTATTAATTTAATATTTAATTTTTATTACGTCTTTTTTTAATTTATATTATTGAGCAGATTAATTCTAATATATAAATTGCTGCATATTGTAATTAACGTATAATTGGCCAGAAGACTTTAAATTATGAGGCAAATAAACAAATAAAACATAGCGATTGTGATGGCTGAATCGTGTTATGCGAATGGACCAAACTTTTCAAAATCAAAATCTCAACAGGCAATGATTGCAACCTTGTCGAAATTAGTTGTGCCTAATTGGAGAGACAACAGAATACCGAAGAGTTTGGAATTTACTTTTATGTAAGGAATATAATAGACAGAAATGTCTATTTTATTCGCCATATAATTACAAACAAAAATGTTCTTGAAAGGGCTTCCCGCATTCAATGTACTTACACGCATTCCATTTTTAGAACGCTCACTGAACGTGATCTACAGTTCAATGGCGTTTGAGAAGCGTCAGTTTGAGAAGCATTCACAAGACTTGTCTGTTACTCGTCTAACTGAAGTGTTTGTCAGAAACAACGAACAGACCGCCGCTCAATCATAGATTGTTGTATCGAGATTGTAACCCCCGATCATATGCATAATACAGGGTGGGCCATAAGGGTGTTGGCGGTTTAAATATTCAATTAAAAAAAAAAACTACGAAACATAAAAAAATATATTTGTATTTTTAAAAAGTAGAAGCATGGGAATTTTTAAGACTTAAAAATAATGTTGTCCAAATGGCTTCCCTCGGCCACTTGACACTCTTGGAACCGAAGTCGCAAATTTTGGAAAACTCGTTGAAAAGTTGTTCTCGGTATTTTGTTACTTTCCTGAATAATGTTCCTTTTCAACTGCTTTAAATTGGTCGGATTATTCTCGTAGACTACCGATTTGAGGTAGCCCCATAGAAAATAATCGCATGGAGGAAGATCGGGGCTACGTGGGGGCCATTCAATACCCCCCCTTTTCGAAATGAGTTTTCCAGGAAAAACATTTTTCAGCAGCTCTATGGATACCCTAGCCGTATGACATATGGCCCCATCCTGTTGAAACCACATCCTCGAGGTACTGTTTTAAAGCTCTTGCAAAGCTGGCACCAAAAAGTCTGCTAGCATGTTGCAATAATTGTTCGCTCTAACCGTCATCGCATG
>JAHXMU010000135.1:121238-211978 GCA_019455685.1 Philornis downsi | reverse complement strand
ATGGCGTTGCCAGATGGGTCCGTCGAATATGGGCAACCCTGTACAATTGCTAGAAATTTATAAAGTTAAGAATAAATGAGCTAAATCAGTCATTTGTATGGGAGACAGCAGAAAGGGCAGGATTAACCGGTCAATTTTATTTGTATGAAAGGTACCAGAGTGAACATGTGTAATTAGTTGATATTTTCAAACTTTGAACTTCTAATTTGAATTTGGAAAAATTAGTTAATTTGAGAGGAAGGCATCAGAGTGAATGTGTTTTATCTACGATCTAACAGAATAATAGGCTGTATCAGATTTTAAAAAGTATCCTAAAGATTTGCGGCAATTCGTATCTACCAGTCACGATGGACAGCTGGTTTGTTCGAAAACCTGGAGTAAATCGATATCGATTTTAATTTAACTTTGGATCGAAAATCATCAAAATCGCTATACATATATATACACGGGAGATGATACCTGTTGAAACTGGTTTTGATAAAAATCACTTTTACATAATTAATTTGGAATTGAAACAGCGGATTCGCGTCCAGTTTGTGGACACAAAATTTTTTTATTTTGAATAACATAAACTATGACATTGCAATAGCTCAACTCACTCTTCCTGGTACCCCAAGTACAAAATCCTTGAAAGCCAAACAAATTTGTTTTTTGTTTTTTAATAAATAATTCTGAAATAAGTCAATACTGCAATATTTATCTATCTATTTATACTCAGCGCAGCAACTGGACAAATTCGCCACACGTATTCTGATACCTCTCGTGTCAAATGAAGGACTCCATAACGATTAGTCTGTTTGGCTGGCTGGGTGGTAGACACGATAATACACCACCAATATTTTGCCAGATGGTAGACGGGTTGCAAATGGGTTATATAGACTCACTCCTGCCGCCAGTCCCGTACCAAATGATCGATTTTCCGAAATTTAATTTGATCCCTCATTTGTAGATTGTGTCAGATTGTATTGATTTCTAATGTTTGGCAGAATTTGAATATATCCTCTCATATAAATGACCGCTTTGATCGGTATATTCCTAAGTTCTTTTCATTTGTTCAGTTGCACCAAATTCAATCCAATTTTGTGCACATTAACCGTTTTTTACAGTACGATCTGCAAATAAAAATATCATTCTCAAAAATTAAAATTACTGCACGGCCACGCCCTTTAAGTACCTCTATAATTCCTGGGCGAAGGACTTTAGATTGTAAGTAAGTTATAGTAGCCAAGTTCAGTAATTTGGAATTTTGCTTCCTTTATTGTGCGTTGCTTCATTCGGAGCATTTGTTGAAAGCCACCAAGAAAAGGTTGACGTTGCCATTTAATAAGATTTTCCCCGTCAAAAACATAGTACTGTCTGATGAAAAAATTTGGATTCAAATCGCTCGACCATTTCTTTCATACGAAGTTCCATCGCAAAAATTTAGCATAGTACCCACATTTAACCAAAAAATAAAATAAAATAATTTCTTTGTTTGTTTCATTCGCATTGTTTACGTTCGCAAAGTGATCCCAAAACTAGTCGACCTAACGTATAGATGGTGTCAGTAGTGTAAAAAAATTATTTTGATGGAAAGTGGCAACCTTATAAAATATATGTGTTAAGTTTCAAGGCGTCACTTTGTTCACTATTTTTATTTGAGTCATCAGTGAATTTGTGAACATGGTAACAATTGGCCACTGTTAAGTAATTCAATATTTCCAATTGAAAGGTCTCAGTCCAACCAAAATTAAAGCCGAGCTATATTCTACTCCTTCGTTTACGACTTTAAAATATTGGATAGCAGAGTTTAGACTAGGCCGTATGAGCTGCCAAGACGAACACCGAACACCGTTGTCGATTGGGGCTTTAATATCTACAAGTAAAAAACGGCACCTAATGAAGACCTGATTTCAAGCCCTCGCTGATCGAAGTAATCGTTGGTCGTTGGTACAAAAGTTAAAGAAGTTATATACAAAAAAAAAAAAAACATTAATTCACAAATAAGCTTTTTCTTTCTTTTATTATCAAATGCTGGTGTTGCCAATCTCCTTAACTGAACGCTATACTTGAACACCTTCAAAGCGGTATTTAGTTAGTTAGTTAATTTCACAGTATGGAAGAAGTTTTTTTGAATTTTTATGTTGTAGTATTTAAGGTTTTGTATTTTTAAACCAAAATGGTCAGCCTTCCTCCGTAAAAGAATGCAGCTCAGGTTTATAACTTTATGTTCTTATTCTTGGATTACATATGAGCTTCTTAATATATTATTCCGAGTACAAATAAATCTCCGCAGATTTCCAAAAGATGGCACCATAAGTAAGGTATGATTGAAATTATTAAATGTAAAACCACAGAGAAGAATTACAGACAGAGTCCATGTCTGTCTCTAGTCTGAATTTTTTAAGTCCAAACGCTAACTCAAGAGCATAAATTTGTACTCTCATAATATGGAACTTCGTTTAGATTTTTATAATATCAGATGCAATTGCTTTCAAATGTTAACAAAAATATGCAAAACGATAAAGATACTGAACAAATAAAGCTGGCAAGAAAACAATATTAGCTTGCTCTCTGGCTCCTGTAATAGTCTCAATTTTCACTCCAGGACAAATTCGTAATTCTTCTCTGTGTTAAAATATCATACATAAGGTTGTACATCTGGCAACACCCTAACAGCAAAATATTAATGAGAAATATTGCCAACTTTTGAGCTAAACAAGGGTCATATGCGGGAACTTTTGATTTACTTCTTTAATTTAAATAGATCTGCAGCTGTGGTGCATCGATTCCTTGCAGAAGCATATGGTGAAAGAGACTGGTCGCAAAAGTTTAATAACGGTGAATAAGTGAGAAGGAATGTAGCAGCAGAATGCAAACGAAGGCTTACAGAGTTTCAATTATCGTCGAAGAAAGATTTGTGCCAAACGGAAGAAAAAGTTGCGATTACATTGTGAGTGGATTAACGAGAAATTTCACTTTGTTTAAAAGCATTAGAAATGTTTTGATAAGAAGTAACTTTGATTTCCTGTGAACTGGCGCTTAGAAATGTTAAATGTCGAATTTTTTTTATATAAAATGCCGCTTGTCAGGCATAAGCGAAAGGATTTTTGCACCGTATTGTCACTAGTGATGAAAAATGATCCCCTATGATAACCCAAAAAGGATATCATGGGAAAAAAACTCATGTTGTGCATTTGATGTGATCACCTCCGTATTGTGTATTATGAAATGCCCAAATCGAACGAAACCATTGCTGAGACTCCACCAAATGCAATTGATGAGAGTAAATACAGGACAAAATTGTTCCATATCATAACAATGTTTGGTGCCGATCAGAAGCTACTTAAAAATCCTCAATTGGGAAGTACTATCCTACTTGCCGTATTCACCTTCACATGGTCTTCTGAATGGCGCTCCACATTACATGAAGATACTAATCGACAAGGTATTTATAGGTACATGAAAATGAGAAAGCTATAGTGGCTAATGATTGGCAATATTTTAAATAACATATAGTGTACAGTTTTTAACACTAAATGGACAATTTCAGGCAAAAACATATACCCATACTTTAAATCAAGCTAATCTAAAAGTACAGATCGCAGAAAATAGTAATCAAATGTACATTTTATTCACACTAATATATCTGTGCTTACAATGGAAATCTACTTAACTACGAATTTATTGTTGTGAAATATTAAGCGTTTTTCAAATATGGCTGATATGAAAATTTGTTAAAACTTTCGAAATACAGGGTGTCCGTCGGGAAGGTATACTACTTTGTTTGTTTATAATTTTTAATTAAACGAAAGAGAATGGATATTACATTGATAAATGTTTTATTAAATGTCGGCAATTATGTATGGAACACAATATCATATAAATGTCCGCCTCTGTTAGCCTTACAAATGCGAGCCCTTTTGAGCAAATTTTTCATTACATTATCACACATTTCACGCGGTATTTCATTAATTTCACCACGAATATTTTGTTTGAGTTGCTCAAGCATTTCTGGTTTGTTTGCATAAATCTTGCTTTTCAGATATCTCCACAAAAAGAAGTCCGGAGCAGTCAAATCAGGCGACCGTGGAGGCCAATCAACATCACCATTTCTTGAAATAACTTGTTGTGGAAAGAGGTCACGCTACAATTCTATTGTAATCCCGGCTATATGCGATGTGGCACCGTCTTGTTGATACCACATGTTAATCAAGCCCAAAGCATGCAGTTGTGGCGTTAAAAAGTTTTCAATCATATCACGATATCGCTCCCCATTTACAGTTACCGTTACGCCGTTTTCAGTTTCAAAGAAGTTAGATCCACGATTAAAACACGTTGGTTTATCGAATATATTTCCATTATAAATTTGCCACGTCTCTACTTTACGACTGCCAAATATGAACTGTTAAGACTAATGTTTACCAAAATGGCGGCAAAACAAAATAGTATACCTTCCCAACGGACACCCTGTACAAGAAATTTTTAAATCGCGCTTAGACCACTACATTTACCTTAAGAAAATTAACAATAATAGCAAAAACATGTTCTTATTTATAATCAATATTTAGAGATATTACATAATTTTTCAAATTTCTAAATTATCCGGATTGGGTGATAGGGTTTTAATTATTTAAACACATATTTAAATAAAACGTTACTTTTCGCAGGCACTGCGCATGATGAAAATTGAGTTTGAAACTGAAATTTGAATCCAGCGCCATCTAGTTTTCATTTGTTTTATTTTGTCTTGAACGAAAACTGAACATGTAGCTGTAAAAAACGAAATGCCTTAAGTGGGTAAAAAATGGACAGAAACTGTTGGCACCAATGTGAGCGCAGTCTTAAGTTGACGACACACCAACAAATTAGTCTGCAGTTTAAACCCTTTTTGTGAGTAACATGTTTGATATGCACACCAAACATTAGCAAATTTTCCCAAATAGGGTTAAATTGTCAGAGCCGGATGTTGCATCAATTTTCTAAGAAATGCCGTTTTCGAGTACAAAACATAATTACATATATATTTTACATGTTAATGAAATGTTTAAGTATATGAAATATTGGCAAATGGAAAAATGGAAAATTAAAAATTTTAAAACCTCTGTCTAGGTCCTAAATTCATTGTTGCACTGCGTTTTCAGATTTTTCATATTTCTGTAATGACTGATGATTTAGTCCTTCTATACGTTTTCAAATTTAAAATATCAAGATGCATGATATTTTCTATTATTTTGTAAAATGGATAAATGTTTATTTTAACGCCTATGAATACACAAGTTAACGAATGTTCATTCATGTCCATTTTCATTTACAAATTACTAAAAAAAAAAAAAACAAGATAATAAAAATACAAGCTGCTAAAATACAAATACAACTTTTGAATATTTAAACAGAAACGTCACTCATTTACAAAGCGCCAGCTATATGTGAACAAAAATAAAAGACAAACGGGAACTCGAGCATTGCCAACGTTAAAGCAGAAAATGTCGAATACTGCTTGAGTTTGGGATTGTCAGCAAGACAATTTCATACGCGACGTTGCCAGGAATGCATGTTTGGTTTTTTTCTAGCACATACGCTAGCTACTGTTTTTTTTTTCTTCATCCCACAAGACATTATTTTCTCACGAACAAATTTAGCGGCAAAAATATATACCATATTACAGTAGACAATGATTAGTAATTTTTTTAAAAAGCTCTAAAATATATTAACAAACATCAACAAATATCCATAACTGAAAGTGATGGTTGGTTAGTAACTACTGATTTGAATCAACCAATTAGAGGTATACCACGTAAGTTGCTAATATTTTAGTTCGTACCAACTACGTAATTTTATTCAGAGTTGGTCATTTGTTGTCGTAGGTGCCTTCAAAAAGATGTGTTACAGATTTATCTGACAGATTCAACCTAATTCTTAGATAATTTGCTTAAATTTTGGCAGTAAAGATTAGCCAATGTTCTCTCTATTAGTTTTTAATATTTGAACTCAACTCCCTTTATATAAATAGCACCGCCTGTATGTGAACAAGGTAAAAAGCAGAACTTGAACCCAATTCAAAATTTGTCGGCTGTTGCTGCGCAACTGTTTTGATCGGCGGCGACTGATCGGTTCAAACATTTATTAGAGAATATATGGTTGCGCTTTTTCGGTATCATATATAAGATACCGAAAAACGTATCGTCCCTTAGCAAAATTACCTTGGCAGCATTGCTACTTATGAAAAATGTATTCATTTTGTTTTGTTCTTATTCGTAATCATTTTATCATCCAAACAAACCCAAAACAAACAAATGCATATAAACATATATCCAAACAAATCCATGCAAACGACAATAACGCCAATAATACACAAAACCAAAATCCACCAACTTATGTTTGCAAAAAAATTAGCAACTTGTATTTACGTTATTTGACGTTCTCCTCCTTCTTCAACATCTTTGTTTACTTTTGCATATGAGAACTTGGTCGCACTATTATTTTCCATGTTTTTCTACTACTTTTTTAAACAACTTATCCTCGTTTAGCTCAGCGTGCAAAATTACCCCGTTAGCGTATACCGGATAGCATTTGTATGGCGAAACGAGTGTAAGATGCCGAAAAAACGCAATCTATGATTTATAAATTGAAATCATTTGAAGCAGATTGCAATTTATTGGACAATGCTGACAGACGTAATACAATTTCCCCAAAATTTGATTACATTTCCATATTAATATTTTGTCCATTTTCGATGGCGCCCCGCTCACTAATAAGTAACTGAATCGGCTTCAAACTCTGATACTGGATGGATGTTTTTCTATGTATTGTTAACTCTACAAATAAAAAGTTCTTATGAATGCACTTTTTTATAAAGTTGCTATGAATACAATTTCCTACACGTGAAGTAGCTCACGAAGCCATACTTTAGACTGGTAAGTGTGTGCTAATGATGTTTTTGGTGCGGGCCACGTGGTGGTTTGTATTAAAATTGCATAGTTAACAAGATGTGTCATTACTAGGTGTGGGTTTTTATGTTCACATTCTTTCATAGACGTCCTTTGTAAATAGCCGAAGAATTAGTATGAACTGAGTTTTTCAAATTGTACAAAGTATTAATGCAAAATACAACTATAAAGCGTGACATTTTTCTGTGTTTGACTGATGTCATTTTGTTCTTTATTTCGTTGTCTCGATATTTTGATATTAATGAATTTTCCCATTGCCTTTATGTAATTATGATAGTGGAAAGCTGGCTCATAATTATGTAATGATAGACATAAATTATTATATTGATAGCGTTGAACAATAAAATTCAAATTGATTTGTTCCCAGTACGTCACATTTTTGAAAACTTAAGATTTAGGTTTATTTTGGAGCTTTTTATACATCTATGCACACATGTTCCGATGATAATGGTGGGAAATGCGATCCAATTTTAATACTTTAGATGTGACGAATTCAGAAATTTCACTTTCGGATTGCGAGATTGAAAGAAAGGGAACTTGGTGAAATTCGACCAAGTCCGTAAAAGTGAACTTTATTGCACACTACAAAGTTTGGGAAAGTTGGACTGACGTCAATTCTAAATATGCAATTTATAAACCCCTATGATAGTTCTAGGCCACATTGGACAGCAATTTTTATATTTTGAAATTAAAACTTTGAATTTTGAAATTAAAAAATTGTTGCATAATTTTAGCGTTGTGTTGCCATTATGCCGCAAACGATTTTTTTTAAACAACGCAATTTATAATAAAAATATCAACTATTTCCGGCATATGTAAATAATATTCAATACTTATTTACTTTAGACCGTTTGCGATAAAAAGCGACGAATTCATAAAATGTTAACCAAATCTACTGATTTTTTAAATTTTAATTATTTAATTTTTCTTTTCAATGCAAATCCTTCACGGTAGGAACTCTAGGGTTACCAAAACTTTAATATGCTACTTAATTCTTTTAAAATATTTCTCACTTTTTGTCTTGCACTATTTTCTATACCAAAATGAATAGTTTTCGCTTAGCTGTGCTGTACTTGAAATATAGAATATAGAACAATTTCCTTTTTTAAAGAACTATGTTCAATTATCTTTAAAAATTGCACTCAAATATAATGCTAACTAAACATACCAAGCTCTCATACTTCACTTGCAACTAAACACACCTTTTCTGTGATCAATTTCAGATTTTAGCGATTTTCATACAAATTGGCCATTTTAGTACCATTTGCAGCAAAGAAGAAATATGCAAATATATTCCATTTTTTTATTGATCACTTCATTTAAATTTGATTGAATAAGACATTAAAAGAGGGAATCAATTAAAGCTCGCTTTGAAATTAATTTCATTGAGTACCAGATATTTTCTGTGTCATATGCATCCTCCATCCATAGACAAACGCAAAGTTACCGAAACTGAATCGTGAGTATAAAAAGTTACAATTTTGATGTATCTTTTTGTAAAGAAAAGTTTATTGTGTCTCCAATATCTTGGTTTTAGTATTATTGTTTTTTTTTTTTGAAACATTTGTTTTAAATGAAGTTACACATATTTTTTAACCGAAGTTCTAATATGATTTGAGCCCTCATTCTCGTAGTCGAGAAAACAAAAATTAGTTTTATTCATTAATTATTACAATTGATTTTGTAACGAAATTTAATTTTTTTTTTGTTTTTTCTTAAAATCATTGCTGGTACATATAAGGTGTTTTTTAGTTATCATGTATAGGTATTATTTAAGGATTATTACTAAAGCAATCATTATTATTTAATTGCATGTGTGTAATGTTTCGCAACAGTTAAGTTACGATTGTATTCAAATGTTATATGATTCATTCATTCAAATGTTATGCGATTATTAATAGAATAAAGATAAATAAAATAAAATAATAAAAATCGACCCATTCGTAACCAACCACAAGGTGGTAGCTTTGCTCTTCTGCTTAGTTACCACTTGTATTCATTTGAAAAAAAAATGTGATTGACAACACTTATTGCAAATGCCAAAACTATAGATAGATGTTTTAAACACTAAATCAATATAATTCTCACGTGACAAAATTGAAACAAAAACCTTGTGCAACTTCATACGAAATACGGCTTATAAGAATAACGGCACTCGTGATTTTTAACAATAAAAATAGTTTCCACTCAAAATTCGAGTACAAATTTTTATCCGGCGGGTGATTTCAGAGCCCTCAGTAGAGAATCATCCGCATGATTTTTATCCAGAGAGAGATGAATTCTCTATGAAGTGTATCGAGGTTGATAGCAAGTTTCCTCGTTTCTTTTTCAGTATACCTTCTGCAGCGCGTTTGCGAACACATGTTGTGCAGCCGTCGTGATTTGAAAGACGTCGGCCGGACAATTTCGTCGTGCGTTTTTCTTAATCTTTTTAATGCTAAACACACACACCCAAGTCGAGTTCAGTTGACAAAGTGCATTTATGGTACAAAGTGAATAAAGTTAAAAAATAAAAATTATTGTAAAGAAATTCAAAGTTTACAAAGAGATAAAATCTGCTTTGATAAAAATATGATTAAAAACAGTGGGCAAATTCTTGAAATGTAAAACAGAAAGTGAATGTTTTTTTTTGTTTTTTTTTTCTTCAGTCGGTATTTACGACGAAAACCCTCGTTAGTTCCGTCTCCTCTCTGTGTCCACCACTTTTCTCTTGAAAAACAACCACAAGAGACGGTATCGTGCATGTGGACAACAACGCTAGCATCGCACAGTTAACATCACCGTCTACGTAGAAGTTAGCGTTGACACTTCATAGAGCGCTCGTAATTTCGTCGTGATACTCGCGTACATCGTCATTGCTGCCGCTATCGTATGTAATGAAAAGCGGACCAAAAATGCAGCATGTGAAGAAAATGTGTGTGTACTTAGTAATACAGCAAATGCAATGAGGACGCCCATGACGACGGGGATAGTGACTATGCGACTAATGTTTTTATTGCTGCCACTGCCGCTTTAGTTATGTAGCAGCGTACGTACGTGTGTTCCATAAAATGAGAGCAAACGCCGACCGGCACTCACCACACCAAGCATCATCGTAAAAAAATGTGAAATAAAACGGTAAAAATTGGGTGTTTACGAAGAATAGCAAAAACAAAAAAAAAATAGAAATAAAAACAAAGTGATCGACAGAGGGAAAAACAAGCTCACCCATAACACGAACCAAATTCGGTTGTTTCTTATGCGTTTGCGTTTTCCCTTCTTGTGTCAGCGTAGTTGTGGTAGTAATAGCAGTATGTAGACAACGGCCCGAAGAGAGACGTTCAAATGCTCGCACTTACACATCACAAAGGCACACACACGTTGCCACTACCATGAAGTTTATTTGGCGGTCGACTTCGCGTCAAGTTGTTGTGGAGAATCACATTGCAATGCAGTGCAATTAACCGGAAATAACAAATAAATAATGTGTAATAACAAAAACAATCGCAACACACTGTGCGCGAAAACTGTTATTAAAACTCTTGAATGTTTTCAAGTGAGGTGAAAAAATGTCAATGACGTTTGAAAATCTTACGAAAGCCTGCGTGATTGTGTAAGTGTTAAACGAAGTTGTGGCTGCTGCCGTTGTTGTTTGTTGTAATTTATTTTCGTCATAATAAGTGAATGTGGTTCGCAGACAGGAACCGGAACCTATGACGTCTGCCCAACTACATAAAAAGTTGGATATACAAATAAGACATTTTATTTTGAGTATCGCATTAGTCTCATTATTTTCCTCTCCTTTCTTGTGTTTATTTTTCAGAATGACCGCCCCTTTTTTTGGTTTCCTTTTCTTTCAACTGCTCTCAATTCTCACTCTGGTTTGGACCAGACATGTTTGTGTAATTTTATTGCCTACTTCGTTGTTTTCATCATGTGTCTAACGACGACAAATATTTTAATTGTTTTTGTCGTTTTTGTTGTATTTTTCTACGCATTAAATGTTTTACAGCACAAGAAGTATTAAAAGCCGCCTTTCCCGGCAGTGTTGCCAACTTTTCAAAAATTGTGCCGATTGCGTGGGCATTGGTATAATGTGGGATTTTTCGTTGTATGATGCTTGCGAGCGACGCCACCGTCGGAATGTGGTTTGGGTGGGAGTTACCCGGTTTTTTGTAGGATTGCCTGAATTATGCATTAGATGGTGCGAAGGAATAAATCGATGAAATTGGGTATATTTGGACGGTGGCGGCGGAGGCTTAAGAAAGAATAAGCTACAACGCTTGGTAATCAACGGCGAAATTGTTGCTGCGGCATACAAGTATTGAATGGAGGTGCTAAAATTTAGTTCTTTTTTTCGCATCTTTTAACTTTATTAGGGGCCCAACTTGTAACATTCTGTAGCAAAGAGCTACACTTTTCTGTTTTGGAGGCTTTTGAGCAGAAATATTAACTGTATATTTCTGACTTGCGCTTTTGCACTTCCTAAGAAAGATTGGGTAGCTAGACCAGAAGCCGGAGTTTCGACAAAAAAAAAAAGTTTGTGCATTTTAAGGAAAGCGTTGAAAGTCGTATGCAAAAGCTATCTTCCTATATCTTTCCCGATCTTTTTCTATCAATTTGTAGTTGCTTTTAAAAATTTGGCGCTACAACCGAATAGCAATTTTTAAAAATATCTGCGATCACCTTTTTTTTTTTCTTTAAATGTGGATCTTTTGAGGACAAATCAGATTTTATGTCAAGCTCAAAAGGCTCTCCTTTCCCCACTAATTATTCCAAGCCCGTTCCCTTAGTGTCGTTTGCGAATATGTGTAAATCCAAAATAAAGTTAAAATTAGTAGAAAGTAAAAATTCCCGAAGATTTTGTGTATTTTATTTTCTGATATAATTTTATAGCGCTCGACAGCAAGCATTTAAATTTACATTTATAAATTTGCTTGCAAAAATTCATTTTTTCTTGCTTAAATCTGGAAAGCCAATTGCAGGCCTCTTTTAGGAAGTACAGGGAATCTGTTAAAAAAAGGCAAAATATTTTTTTCCCAATGCATTGTATCACCTTCAAATTAGATCTCTTCAGTTTCGGCACAGTTGGAATTGCGATTCTGGAGTTAGTGAATTGGTTTATCGATGGCAGCTTCATTTAAAGACGTGTATGACCGACCGTACCGAGACAAGTTTTCCACCAAATCTCGAACGTTTTTGAATAAGCTGTACTACTAACATGTAATATTTTTTTGAGAAATGTCCGTATTTTGGGATTCGGCATGCGAAATTCTATTTGCAAAACAAAATTTGGAACAAATATTTTGCTCGATGTTTTTATCCATTATAAAAAATCACAAGACACTCTTGAGATGCACTGACAAAATCTAGCATTTCCAACGTGAACTTCGCGTCCATATGCGTTCTAAAGCTTTCAAATACAAAATTCGCATTACATTTTTGATTACACGACAAATTTCGTCTTTATTATCTCCGCTTTTTGTCTTTATTTTGACGCCTTATTTGATTGGTCCACTGATATGGGAACTATACAAAAGCATATGTAGAAGCAGTCAGTGACTGTTACATTTACTGATGAAATAGAAAAGTCATCTAAATATTTATATTTATAAATAATAGTCATTTACTATCATCGGCGTTGTTGCTACTTCAAATCAAACAAGTGTACATGCGATTGCACGAGTTGTTCTAGGGTAGCGATAGTTTTCTATTATACCTATAGAGAGTGGTTTCAAATTTCAGACATGGGAGGATCATTTTGTATAAAAAAGAGCAGCAAGCGCCTATCATTTCCTTCCAAAAATACGCAAATAAGCGGATAACTAGGATCGTTTCCGGTGTGGTTCGGTTAATGTTAAGTGGATTCAAAGTTTTTGTTACATGAATGGTTTAGGAGATTATAAGAAACTCTCGGCTATATTGTCTGTGGGTCTACCAGTTATTTATTATTGTGATAAAAATTGCGCTAGTTATTATTTTTTTTAGAAATCTTGCCTTCGCACGGTAATTATAATAATTCAGAAACCATTCCAGACATCCAAGGAACAACCTGCCAAATTTCAATTACAATGAAATTGACAATTTACAAATCTATATGTATGTATGTGCATACACAATATGTGTGTCTGTTTGCTTCTTATAGTCTCCTATACCATTCAACCGATTATTAAAGAATTTTGACTACTAATTACTTAGCTGTGTAAAATAGTTTCGAATTGTTGTATTATTGTTTAGAAGATGATTGATTGCCTGTTCCTAATGAACCTCCTCTGTTGTCCATCCGAATGTGATGAGATTTTGGTTATTCATTCGTTGTCGGGGATAATCTGTGAGTAAATCAATCACTGTGTGATGAATGGAAACTTTCGGTCCTATTCTGCCCTTCTCACTGCGGCTGAACTACATCACAACATAACAGTCAAAATTTCACCAATGTTGGAAGAATGCCATACGAGGTATAAGGAACACACTCGTCACCTGAAATGTAATCGATCTACTTCAGAAATCAATTCACATCCAAGAAAAAAAACCTGCTAAATTTTAAATAACCGCATGATCTGATCGGTCTAAGAAGTAATCAGAAACACATCAGCATATCTACATACATACATATGTGCTGCATGTAGGCTCCTATATGGTTCATATGATTGTGGCCGAAATTGTTTTTGGTTTCCATTCCATGTACGGAAATATAGAAAACTCCCAGACAGACAAAGAATAATTTGCCTGTTTATACGTTTTACATAAACACACTGACAGGGTTGTGGTTCTTTCAGTCTCATGTACCGTTGTATCGATTGTATGGGAGACTAGCGGCAGTCTGCTTTATTTACTAGAATGGACCGTTTTGGGCAATTTTTGTCGGTTAACTTTTATGCCCTTTGCAGCTTGCGCGCGTTGATCGAGTCACAAATCGTTAATCGAGGCACATTTACACAGTTGGACGAATGTGGATGAGATTAAACTCATATTAACAAGGGCATACGCACAAATTCGCACATGCGAGGGTTTTTTAGTTTATTTGTCTTATTTGCAAACGGGTCGTCTTTCTTTTAATTTTTCTCCTCTCAACGGCTCGCCAGAAAATGCGGTTTTGTACTCATTCTTTAAAAATGTGACACTTTTGGCTCCAAAATTGTGTAGAATTTTCGCAGAGTGAAACAATTCGTATCATCAAGCCGATCAAGAATATATATACAAATTCGTTTCCTTCATTTGCAACAACAGTAACGTCGACCGATTAAAGCAAAAGACATTTATTTATGACAGTAAGAAATAGGTCTTTAGGAAAAAGTAAAAGTCATTGCCACATTTTTATTTTTAGTTGGATAAAATAAAACTCACTAAAAAATATATGTAGTTAAAAAGTCAGCTGTAACAGTTTTTCAAAAGTTACGAAAATGAAAATCGGAAATATAGTTTTAATAAGTATCAGAAACATAGGTTTAATTCTGAGCGATGTAATAAAAGTTAAAAATAATTGTAATTTACAATTTAAGAATGAGAAAACAAAAACGTAATGCAAAATTGTGTGGTTGGACTGACAAGAAGGTTATTAAAAACCGAAACCGAAAACCATTAAATCATTACTTGGTCGACACCAATAAACATTTAGCTCGTTCATTTTGGTTGGGTTTTTGAAAAGTAAATTCATTTTTAAGAATGGCTTTCTGCTAAGCTAATTATGGGAAATAGTTGGGAATATATTCTAACTTGATCGGTGTAATAAATTCATTTGCTTTGTTAGGGAGTCGCAAAAACCTTTTACCACCGAGCCATTTTTTCAAGTTTGGAAATAGAAAATGGTCCGAGGGACTAAATCTGGTGAATAAGAAGCGTGATGAATCAATTCGAACTTTGATTCATTAATTTTGGCCATCGCAATAATGGATGTGTTAACTGGAGCATTGTGTTGATGAAACAACACTTCCTTTTTCGGCAAATAAATTAGCATAATATTTGCCGTTGCAAGTCTCAAAAAACAGACGCCATGACCTTGCGCGCAGATGGAACCTTCTTCGTCTTTTTTTGGGCATGGTTCTCATATTCCGGTCCACTGCTTTAACCTTTCCTTTGTCCCAGGTGTGAGGTGGTGGACCCATGTCTCATCCATGATTATAAATCGACGCAAAAATTCGGCCTTATTGCGGTGAAACATTGTCAAACTCTACTGAAACACCTTAACGCACAGCTTTCTAATCTTCAAGTCTTCGGTCAATATACGATGAATATATTTTTTGAAATGCCTATCATTTCAGCGAGCTTATCTTCAGCCGACGTTAACCGTGTCTGGCGTGGACACCTCAATTGGTCGACCACTACGGTGTTCATTTTGGCAGCTCGTACGTCGATCCCAAACGAAGGAGCAAACTCTCCTCGAGTAGAATCTAATTAATTACATAACTGTGGCAAATTTTTTCCACGTTTACAAATTCAATAAGGCCGTTTACTTTTATATAGACTATCGCCATAAACAATAATGAAAATACCCCTGAAATATAGCCAGATAAAATATAACCACCATTTGTCCATTTGACCATTTGTCTCAAATTATTTTTATTTTATTTTATTATTTTGTGCTCGCATGATTTCTGAAACCTTTAGCAGCGTAATAAATTCGGAGATTTTGAACAGAGAGTAAAAATGATCAGTTGATTTTGAAATTTCTGATTATTCTAGAATTTTCATTGTCTTTGTTGAGTGAAGAATTGTAAACAGTAAAACACTTCCGATTGAGGGACTTGACTGACCTATCGATATGTAATGTATGTAAATTCAATTTCTGATTTATACTTTAAGCAAATGATATTAAATAATTGGCATATATTTTTTAGACATTAAGATTGAACGCTTAACAAAAAATTTAGATCCATTTAGTGCTGGATCATGGAGCATAATAGTTCTAAATAATACACAAAAAATTTGTTGGTGGAAAGCAAAAGTTTAAGAGTACTTGAAGTTATTTGTTTATTTTGCCCCGTGTTACTATCATGTATGCCAAAAGTTCCCAATTAAGTGGACTTGCAGATTGGCTTAGGCATCACAACTTCTAATAAGCATTACAAAGTAGTAAGTTTTGTCAAATCATATTTACTGTAGCTTTCTTTTTAAGATATCTCAGGCGTAATACGTATCTTTCAAGGCATTAAAATTTATCAAGCATCGATTTGTGGAACAAAGTGGGGGTTCTTAATTTTCTGTCCGCCAATAAAATTGGAAAGTAAAAAATTGAGACTTTCCGCCTATGCTTTGGTATAAACAATTTTATGAGTTAATATAAAGCTCTCAAATATCATTTGCAGTCATTTTGGCCACCGCTGTACGTTAGCAACATTTGTCCAACATGCCGTGTTTGGTGTAGATGTGTAGATGATTCACTTGCTGCGGAATGTCGTTACACTACTTTCAATAACCGGGTATTCTACACGTCTGACCCCAACTATGTTTCCTCTTCTTAACGTGTTTTCGCTTATTATGGTGTATTAAGTGCTGTAAAGGCCGGGCTTTGCCCTTTACAAGACATTCTTCAATAAATTTACAATCATATAGAATTCTTTAGCGGATTTTCTGTGTTTTTAGAATATTTCCGGAAAGTAACAAACCAACCGAACGAAATAAATATAATGATGTTTAAGGAGAAGCTCGTTCGCTGGACTTGTACCACTCTCTTTCTTATGTCACCCTTTGACAGTGCTCTAGATCGTGGCCACCATAGCATGATGACGTCTATCTCGCAAGTATTTACATAAAAACAGAACAACAACATTTATCTATTGAGGGATTAATTAAATGTTAAGATCATAACACAGATAGAACTGCTGAAACTACAACAACGCAAAACTACATAGCAGCAGCCATAGGAATAGCAAAAACAATAATGAATACATACATACCTACCAGATAGAGAGGGAAAGAATGAAAGAACGAAAAAAACAAGTTGTAATTGTGAATTACCATGATGAAATACATTTTTATTATTCAAAAGAAAACGACAACAAAAGTAACAACACCGTCTCTGCAAATAATAATAACAAATAATAGTTACACTGTTGTTATTATTGCAATTGTGTCGATTAATGCCATCGCTTACGATGCTATTTAGTTGCTTTGTCTCTGCTGTAACTCACAGATATTCCGTTTAAATTCCTTGGAATGGCAAAAACAACTACGACGACGACAGCTACAGCAACAATAATCATCACAACACCAATATCTGCAACAACAACATCATCATCGTGACAGCAGCAAAATAAGCATGTAACACAGCAGAAAAAATCAAAATACTACGCAGCAAATTATGCCATATACCTACAAACATACCTACGTACAGACAAATATGTGTATAGTATGATGATGTAGATAGACCGAAGGAAAAGAGCGCAAAAATGTCGAGAGATATAAACGGCACTGAAAGAAAAACAAGTCGGCTATGTTTATTCTCTTCCTCTACTTCTCAATGTTTTGCGCTCTATCTCTATTTCTAGCGGTGATGCCAGATGGCATTGAAAATAATTACGCAGGTATTAGAAAAAAGTAGCATAAATGTTAAAATGCGTAATTGTGATAGATAAATTATTACTCTAAATTACAAAAATAAAACAAAACAAACATTGTTATAAGAAATCACTATCAACTTTGTGAATTATAAATTCTAAGTTCCTTGCAATATGAAATTTCTGAAATATGAGGAGTAAATAGTTTCAAATTTGACATTGTAAATGATTTCCCAAATGGGCTTTGTTTGTAAGAAAGAAATTTCTTTAATATATTGTGTACAAAAATCGAATATATTTTTGCAAGGACGGCACTGTCAACACCAAGAAAAATTGCCTATTATATGCCCGTTTATTACACTACTTTGTAATTCTGCAGTTCGTCGCATCAAATTTTGATAACGACCTATTTTCCATTATCGACGATTTTCGTGTTTGTCCACCTGCATAAATTGCATCAGCCAGCGCATCGTTCTATTTTGATGCGCTTGACTATGTCGAGGCTGGCATAAAGCTCGTGATTCATACGAAACCATAGCTCTACATTAACAATGATGAGTCTTTAAATTTCGCTGGCTTTTTTTCTTGCAGACTTCCGGAACAGGGCATCTGCTTGTGACATAAGACAGAACGCTGCAATGTCAGCGCAGGTTAAAGTAGTGGCTGGTGCAATTGAAGTTTTGCTCATCGAGAAATGACTTCTATTTTAAATCGATCGTCTGGCCTATAATGAACACACAAATTACCTTGTTTTATCCTCATTTGCAGCCAAATCCAATTTTGCTGACTCCGGGACAAGTGTTATACAGGATGGTGCACAAATTGTGCTACAATAAGAAATTCAAATAACTTTTTTTTTTAATCAATGTATTTCATAAATGTTTTTCATTGTGTAGAAAATTCAATTTTATTTTATATAATTAATTTGTTTTGAAGATGATAGACCGTAAATGACCTCCATGCTCAGTCACGCATATGCGACACCAGCTGAAAAAGGGTTGAATCGGAATAGCCTCAATCATTGTTTTAGTGGAATTGTTCAATTCAGTCAAATGCCTTGGTTTCGTTTTGTACACTTCCTGCTTGACTTAACCTCATGAAAAAAGTCTGATGCTGTCAGGTCAGCCGAACTTGGAGCCTGTGGAAAGTGGATATTAATTTGTTTGGGAATTTTCGTTGGGGTTCTGCCATATCAAGTTTGGCTATGTGTGCAGTTGTTCCATCTTGCTGGAAACAACAGCTATGGCTATGGCAAAACAAAGTAGTATACCTTCCCGACGGACACCCTGTATTCGATAAATCAGATATCAAATACACCAAATGTCTTAGGAATATCCAAAATCATTTGCAGAATATTTCTATCTCTTGAGAAATCTTCCTAATGTTATTACAAAGACAATGAACCTCGTAAAAATTGAATGACAAATTTGGTCATTGCTTCCAATTAGCAACATCGGATTGTCGAAAGTCGCCTTACAGTAGCTTCGGTTTGATCTTCCTTGTTCTTCTCCAGGGTTTGTTGTAGTACGAAAATTTGTTTAGCTTTCGATTTATAAGGTGAAGAACCGGTTTTTTTTATTGATACACAAACAGCAGAGTTTGAGTTTCGAAACACCCTTAAGATTACAAATATAATTTTTTCTTAAAATGGACAGTTAAATAGCAACACCGATACCCAAATAAACATTTTTGTCTCTAGTCTACTATCTCTCACTATCCCCTTCTCTGTGCAGGTTCCTCTCATAGTGATGAGAAATATCACAATAGTCAACAGAACTGACTTAAGAAAAACAACAAAATGTATGGCAAGAGCAAAGGCACATAGAAATAACTTCGTTCAAAACAAGAAAAATTCCACAAGAATTTGAACATAACAACGACAACAACAACACCAACTGCTGTGCATACTACCGCTACTACTACGGCGACGCCGACCATGACTATTATTAACAGCCCGCATTAACAACAATGAGGAGAAGTGTTGTGGTGTTCATATTTTCTGAACGTACTCCTCGTTCATCATTCGGTTCACAAACTAAAGTGAATGTTTTTCTTTCGTCTCGTAAGTGTTTGTGCGCGTGTGCTTGTATAGGTTTTGTGATGTTTTGAACATCGTTTGACATACAAATTCATATATGTGTGAGGATGTATGTGGTATGTTGTTTTGTTTTCTTTCGTTATGCTTTTACTTGGCCATTCGTTGTTTCATTCCATTTTAATAACAGGCTTTATTGTTCGACGTCTTTGTCGTACCATAGTCGCCTTTGTCGGCAGCAGCAGCAACCGCAAAAGAAGATTTCGTTATTTTCGGGAATCTGTCGTGTTTTGAAATGTGAATTTTACTGTGCATTTTTTCGTTGTCTTTTCCCTCTTTTTTTTTTCTTATGCTGTTGTTGTTGCTGTTGGTGTTCCGTTGTCGTTTTATTTTATTTATAAGAAGACAACTGTCAACTTTCGTTTATTTCGGTATCATGAGTATTTCGTTTTCTCCAAACGCAACATTGTCGTAATCGCCACCACCGACTTCGCCGTCATTTAGGCTTGCCAGATAAATTATTGGGATTGAATATGCTCTTCAAAGGGAATGATGTAAAGTGAATGTTGCGACTTGAACCACTTTTCATATAATAAAACCAAGCCATTTATTCAGCATATGTTGTGTATATTCTTAAATATTTTAGTGTTGACTGATATGGAAATTAGTATACATTACTCGCCATATGTAGAAAGGGATTCCAAGCTCTTGTTTAACTTGTTAATTATTTACTAGCGTCTCAGAGAAATGTTCGTTTCAAGGGAAACCTTAACTGACTTTTCGTAACACTTAGGGGGCCCGGTACATCTCAGAGTTTTGGACCAGTGATATTTTTGTCATCAATGCACGCATTATGTGACCTGTTAAAAACAGTGCAGGTCATGGTCAGTACAGATTTTTCCACTATCGTCTTCGTAGGCATGTTGAAGAATATAGCTTAATAGAATTTGTGCCTGTCTTCTCTGAAAACTTCTTGTCTGCTAAGGTCATTCCGCAAAGGCTTGTCAGCTTTTACCCATATATGTAAATAATCGAGCTATCGTAGACACAAAAGGCATAAATCGGTCTTAAGGCTTTAGATTACAGTCTTGCATAAATAAATCAAATTAAAAGTACTTTTTTCGTGTCTTCCAGAATTAACCCTATTGTGAATGATCTTTCACGTAACATATTCGGCGATATTGTTAAAAGCACACGGTCGTAAATAGCTATGCGGCGAGCGACAAACAACCGCTGCTTTGAGTCGTTGTGTTGCCGTTGTTAGTTGATGTTCCCATTTTTCTCTTCTTCAATTGTTTTTCCTAAGGATAAGGATCTGATCCGGCATTGGTTAATACAAATACTGGTATCATCTTTTTGGATTGTAATCACCAATTAACTTTCTTTTGTCAAATCATAATCAAGGACAGGTACGGATTATCATTCCATCACCACCCTAGATAGCAAGATGCGCTGCCTACCATCGACCAGATTTCCATCATTACTCCTAGCGACTCGCCTTCTCTACCCCTACACTTTTCCATAACGTTTTCGCTTGGAAGAAATTTAGGTCTTAGCATATGCTAATCTGCTAATTAATTTCCTATACATTCAGTCTGATATTTCCATAACCAATTCATACATTTAAAAGAAACGCTGCAAGCGGAAGGAAGGAAGGAGAGAGATACCTTGTCCTTATAGCTTTCCCCTAGAGCACCCATTATAACTGGCTAGAGCTTTGTTATGTATATAGCATCCGTTTCCTCAGACGTAATGCGACATTCATATATAAGTACCATTTTTGGTGACAGTTGCCACTGTATGTTGATATTCTGTATGGTTAACGGCGTTGAGTCATAATAATTAAGAGTTTGTTGAAGTAGAAAGTGGTTACCTCATTGGTAATCAATATGGCGAAATTTCAACGCGCCTTTTGCTCCGCTCGGACTTGCTTAGCTCAGCGGTCACACGTGCAAGAAAGTAGCTGCTATTATAGCTATTGTAGCCTCCAGCCTAGCATATCGAGTCTCCTAGATAAAGATCATGTCAGCCAAATATAATTTTGTGTCGGATTTATACTTGTCAAGGATATACACCGGGGTATTCCCGGTGTATATGTCCCTAGTTTATGCTCCTTTTGCCGTTCGCAGAACATCTTAGGGGTTTCAGCCTACTTGGTTTTCGTGATATGTTAAGGTATGAGTGGCTTATTGAGACAGCGCATAAAAAAGTTTACTTTCGGTATAAAAAGTTTACTTTCAGTAAAAGTTGGTACCTACTTATCTAAGAAATGTTGGTGGCAGCCTTTCGTTAGGGTTGCTAAATTGGACACTTTCTGATTTTATCTACCAACACGAGTATTCGATGGTATTACCGTAAGATTCTTATTGGTAGCCGTAACCTAAGTTTGTAGTCATGCGCCGCTTAGGAACTTCTGCAGATCTTTCCAGTCATTTCCATGTGAAGAATAGTCTGGGAGCATGAATTATGAAAACCTTATGATGAAAATAAAAAGAAAAATCACATTATTTTCCTAGAGAATTAAACGATTTCTAACAGTAACTCAAATAATTTGCATAAAAATCAGCTGTTCAGCCGCTCAACGATCCAGCCCATGCAAACAGATAAACTAATAATACGCCGTTATTTCGTTCAGATGGTGTCTGCCGTTTAATTCATTGATTTCGAATTACATATTTTCCGATCACTTACCTTGACACTAATGCTAGTAAATTTTCACTTTATAATTGTCTAATGTTTTGTTACGTACTAGTTTATATTTAAGTTTACGCTTATTTAGACAATATTTATTTTTCCTTGCATTATTTATTTATTACAATAAATGGTTTCTTCAAAAGTAAATTGTAACAATTTGTCGTCATTAATACAAATAACAGAACACATTAACTGTTTCTTTGGGTATTTTGTGGGGAAACCTCCCAAGATTATGTTGTGGGGACAATGTTTTGGCGAATAGTGGCAAGTCTCAACAAATGTACATAAATACATATACATACGATACATACGTACATACATAAACACTGTATTTCATACCATTGAAAATGTGTATTTTTTAAGCAAGACTATCGTCCATTACCGCTCTCCCAGTCGCGGATACTCTCTGTCTTTCCTTCGTTCATTCACTCTCTCCCTGTGTGCAGTTGTTATTTCACATCATAGTGTGTAACTAAGAATGTACATTGGATTTCTTTTCAATGCGGTACTTTTTCGATGCTAGTCATGGGATTTTAAGTATAACCTACGATTTAAATGGTAAACATGATTTTGATCATAGTGAGTTCAATGACAATGATTAGAGTTGTTAATGAGTTAGACTCGAATGGACTGTTTAACATAGACCATATACCAAAAACAAAAAACTTCAAAAACTTCTTTTTAAATCTCAATGCTGTTTAGCATAATAATAAAAGTAACTTTAATACATAACAGCAATACATCAAAACAATGTGCAAGTCACAGATCTCTAAATAATTATGCAGTATAGACTGCCGTGTATGGTTTAATATGTTTTCATGCATTTCTCCTTTTTAAGAAAATTGACGTCGGTATTGAGGAAAACGCCTTTTTGGGTTATATTTACGTCGTCGGCAAAGATAAGAACTGCAACTCGAAGTTTGCTGCAGTTTGTTAGATATTAGGAAAGTTGAGTCTATAAATATGACAACTGGATTTAGTGGCATCCATGGCCGAGTTTTCTAATTTTTTTTCTTCTCTCCCTTCGTAGACCGTTGTTTAAGCAGCGTTTGAAAGTTGAACTTTATTTGTTTTGTCTTCCAACGGATGCACTGTACATTAGATGTACAATGTGCTTATTTCTGTTCGCGTAAAATTGTCACAATTTTCTTGCCATCGGCTGTGGTATATATTTGCAACATTAATAGGTGGGGTCAGACTTGAAATATAAAACTGGCGCCAAATGAATACATATTGCGTCATTTCAAAAAAATCATATATGAATTACAAAGTCATACCGTGCTTTCCATTTCATTAATGGAACTATAATAAGTCCATAACCCGAAAGTACCATTTTAGCGCTTTTTGGTAAAGCAATACAAAAAGACCAAATATATGTACTTTTTGTGAGTATGCTCATTCCTGAGCTTAATTAGAAGATAAAATATATAATCATATCATATACTATGGTTACGGTAAAGGTCAACAACATGTTAGAAGATGTTTTGAAACATACAAATGAAAACAACACCCCTCTCTTCCTTTAAGACACCAAAAATAGTACAAAAAAAAAAAAAAACAATATGATGCCATCACTGGGCATCATAGTATGTAGTGTGTGCTTTTTTAAGAATGGAGAACAGTAATACAAATACGGCCCGACGAAGACGACGGCGGCGACGACAGCACAACGATGGCAAGACGAACGAAAATAGCGACAAAATAACAGAGGCGTAAATACAAATAGATAAGCGGCGACGGACAAGTCTGATGCGGAAGCCCACAATGAGACGGGTGTAATACTACTACGACGTTCCCTATTTATTTGAATAATAACAATAAATATTAATAATAGTTTAATAAAAGCATAAAAACTAAGTTTTTAAGTGTTTTCAATACAATTTGAAATAAATTAACAACAAATATATTGATACGCAGACAGACGCTGTCCGTCCATCGGTGGTGCGAAAAGTCAAATAGAAATGTGTTTTAAAACAAAAAAAAAAATTGAAATGAAATTGATTAAGACAAATACATCATAAAATGGAATGAACTTTAGTCACACACACAAGCACAAGCTGCGACAAGACAACAAATTGTGAAAAGAAGACCGCAGCAGCAGTAGAAGCAAGGAAAGACACCGAATTTAAGAAGAAAATAAAAAGAAATGAAAAGTAAACTCACAAACAATGCATAGACACACATTTGAATGCTTACGGACAGACAACGGTGGCGAGGACACACAGATGGACAGGCGGTCGTGCAGACAGACAGCCCGTCGTGTGGCCACAGTCAGACAGATGGACTTGAAGCGTTGTGGGGTGTGGAGTTTACACCACTGACGGTAGAGAAAACAATATGCAAGTAATAATAAATAACAACAACTGACCAGCGAAAAAATGCACACGTTCAGATGCACATACAGTGATCACCAGCAATTAGTCGTTAACGAATTGAATTCACATTCCAAAATAAAATTATGTTTTGAATGTCTTATATATTGAAAACAGCCCGTTTCGTCTGCCGGATAGGTTTGTTTTATTGGATATTAAGCGACTCAGGTAACCGCTTAACTGTCTGTTTGGCTGACACAATATTGCCAAATTTAAGAGTTAAGTTTTCAGAAAATGGTAAATTTTTCATCGTCCTTTCATTTTCAACCGAAATGAAATGAACATGGGAAAGAATATGACAAATAAGAAACGGTCAAAAACGCATATGGTATGGTATGGTGCGTTATTTCATCAAAATTAATGTGGCAGGCTTAGCTTTTTCGCAACAATTTAGTGCAAATTTTTATATATAATATAAAACATGCATGTTAATTAGAGAAGGTTGCGCGCATTTTAATGATAGGGAACGATCCCAGATATCTGTCGCATTTGCTAACAAGCAATTGATATCAAGCCAGCACTAATTTTACGACTAAAATGTAATTCATTCAAAATTTGTTCATATGTAGAAGTCCTTGATTTCCAAATTAATGTCAGCCAAATTTTACAACAATGTAGCTGCATTCTTGAAATGTCCGAAGTAGTACTACTGGAAGCGGCGAAAAATTTTAACACGATTTCAAAAATTGCGTATTTTTCGCTTGAGGCTCCATCCCAAGTGAATCAAACTTACTTTAAGTATTTTAAACTAAAAGAACGCTTTTCGTACATAAAGTTAAAATTTCGTTTAAAAAGGTGCAGTTCATTTCTATATAGCTAAGATTTCCAATCAGAATTGTACAATTTTCAATCAGAGAAACAAATTCCAATTAGGAAAGTACACGTTTAATGCAGAAAATGCATTAGATAGGTAAATATTCCATACGGAGAAGTACACTTTCGATGCAGAAGAACTAATTTTTCACCCTCGTCGATCTGCATTTTTCATATAGAAAAGAAAGTTTCGCACATAAAAAAGTAAAAGTTTTTATATACAAGAGTACACATTTTCAGAGATATAGAATATGGGAAAAAACAAAATTTAGATAAAATTTAAATTTAGTTTAGAGAATTGCACTTTTCCTATAAAAACTTCACTTTTTTGAGGAAAATTAATTTTTTTCGTTTATTAATGTAGAAATTGATTTCATTTAGAATTGTACACTTTCATGTTTAAGAATGCGCTTTTCGATATAAAAGTCCACATGCACACAAAGATGTAGATTTTCCGATTAAAAAAAAATAAATTTTTCGTGTAGAAATCTATAATTTTCGTGTGGGAAAGCACGCCATTCAAAAAGAAGAATGAAATTTTCATGTAGGAAAGTAAATTTTGTCATATAGAAAAATACACCTGTTATATGGAAAAGTACGGCACTTTTTATACACAGTATATGGAAAAAGCAAAGTTTTCATAGTCAAAGTACATTATACAAAAATAGTAGTACACTTTTCATAGGAAAGAACACTAAGCAATGTATGAACTCGTTTTGCTTTAAGTGAGTAATGAAAACTTGAATGGCCTGTGTTGAACTTTTTTTTTTTTTTTTTTTGTAGTTTCATTTTTCAGGGCACCTATGGGATCTCCTGAAATCTTTAGAAACATCGAAGCTTATTTAGATGGCAAATAGGATAGAGATTTAAATTTTTTGGGTATCGTACATATTTTTTTTCTGGAAGACTCACAGAGCGGATTTATCCAATGTGTTATTTTTCAGGACTTTGCGCTGTACAACAAAACATATAAAATTAGTGTCTGATGCAGATAAAAGCGCATAATTAGCGCCAGACCCACCATCCCTGCTTTCCTCTTAATGCTTGTGAGGGCTGCAATAATATTTCGACATCTGTTGGAGAAGTTCGATAAAAATGTCCTTTGGATGAGGTACTCAATGATATTATGACATTGGTCGATATAATATTGAGTCTCTCCAGTGTTTTCAGAAGAAATGGGATAATAGGGTCTGTAGTCATTGAAATTCCCTCCAGTTAACAGGTGCATCGACCGGACATAGACAGGCAGTGTATAATTCCTCTCGTCTCTTTAGTCAGCTACACGTAGTACCATTACTGGATACAGAATAACCTTGGAGGCAATTCACATGGCTCAAGCGATTAACTACCTCCTATATTACAATCTCTTGTGGGTTCTAGTCCGACCATGCAGTGGCAATTCTTTTTCAAAGCATGCTAAAAATATTGTTTCGTGCATCCTCCGAGTATTTTGTTTTTATTTGATCGACTTTTTCAACATGAGCGCACAGAGGTGGTGATAGATTGATAGAGATGATTAATATGAAAGCAAGGAAGTAGCGGGGAACCCTCTAATCAATTTTATACTTCTCTGGTTGTAGTTGTGGAATTAAAATGTTGGACTGTATTGTGATTTATCCAATAGCGAAGATATTTAGGAGGACCAATTTCACCGTTGGTATGGATCATATAATTTCATAGTCGTGTGTAGTTATAAGCATTCAAATTGATGGAAAAGAAATTACAAGTGGCGATAAATCTTTCACGTTTGGGAATAAGGTCTTAAGTCATATACTATAGTTTTTCGTAATGTAAAATGTAATGTAAATAATGTAATGTAAAAAAATTTTAAAAAAATTCTTAATATTCCTATAGGAAATCATATCCATGCTTGTTTGCCATCATTTCATTTTCAAACAAATTTTATCCTGATTTGCAAACAATTAAATAAGTTTCAATTTTACATTACGAAAAACTATAGTATATGACTTAAGACCTTATTCCCAAACGCCAAAGAAATAAAAGATGAGAATTAGAATTAGTGCCAATTCAAGGAGGCTTATTCAGGCAACGAATTGTGCTCACCAGTTACGAATTGTGCTCATGTTACAATTCAGAATGCAGTTAAATTTGATATACATATTCTCACTCAATGGGAAGTAACCACTTCATGGGCAAAAATTTGAGTTCATTCACAATAATATCGATACAAAATTAATTTTATTTTAAATTAAAAGGTAAATTCAAATATATATAACCTTAAAATTGTGGCTAAAATATTGAAGTTTAGACAATGAGCTTTCAAAACGCCAATTTTTAAAAGCAAACAAACGAACGGTACATTTCAACTGGATCAGATATCAGAGATTATAACTTTTGTAAAAACGGATGCGCTGTAGAATAAGCCTATCCATATAAATGAAATTGGTTGTAGCCCTAGGTAATTTTTAGCCAATTCAAGAGTTGTTTGATTTTTTGACAATTTTTAATTTCGCCATTTATTTTTACCTTTTTGCAATTTTCGAATTGTTAAATATCTGTTTCTTGAGATGTGCCTTTTGTCTCTGTTCCAAAAATAAAGATTTAAAAACATTTAAATAAAGTTTTCCAAAAAAATGGCGATTTTGTGGAGAATTGGTTTAATATTGGCATACACATATGGTTTTAAAGGCTCATAGACCAAAATTTAATTAAATTAAAAGAAAAAGCAAACGCTAATTTCTTTTGTTATAATATTAGAAATAAAACAAATACTAAAACAAGCACAACAAATAAAAATTAAATTCAATATTTTCCAAAAAGTAAAAAATTAATCAAAAAACGTTGGGCAGAATAATAAGTGCTAAATTGGCTAAGTTTCATTATATTCACCTTTATTTTTAATTATTTTGTTGACTCTTTTTGGCTTGCTGGCAATAAGCTTCCTGCAGGTTTCTACTGGTATTCCATACCAAGCTTTTTGAACAAAACTCCATAACTGATCCAAAGATTTTCGACAGGATTTAAGTTCGGAGATTGACTTGGCCAGTCAAGAAGGGCAACATTATTATCTTGGAACTAATCCTTTACCAACTTAGAAATATGCTTCGAATCGTTATCTAGCTGGAATGTCCGTCTAAGAGGCATACTTTCCACAGCATAGTTATCGTATTTTCCAAGATATCTTTGTAGTGGAATCTGGTCATAATGTCGGTAATTCGATGTATCGGACCGACACCATAGCACGAGAACCAACCCCAGACCATAATATTGCCGTCCCCGTGCTTGACCGTCTTCTTTGTAAAGCGAACATGGAATTCCTTACCCTTAGGGTGTCGAACATTCCGGGCACAGTTGTTTCCAATTTTTGTTTCATCGCTCCACAAAATGTTTCTCCATTTTTTCACCGTCTCCTCTGGACCAATTGGAATGACTTCTTGCAAACGCCAACCTAGCCTTTAAATTTTTTTGTCTAAGCAAAGGAACTCTTCTGGCTATCCGTCCTGGTAAATGTGTTTCTTGTAGTCTACGACGAACCGTTCGCGGTTAAATTACATTTCCAATTTCTGCTAAAATCGCTCTTGAAGACACAATACGGATATCTGTTGTTTTTGAAGTTTTTTTAGGTCTCCCGCGAGTTTCGATGGGCTGTTTAGGCTTTAAGCATTTTGTACAAAAAGTAGCGATCGATTCATAGTTTCTGCTATAGAACGAAGACTTAGGCGAATTTCACTTAGTCTTGAAACAGTTTTTCTCTCCTTTGGAGAACAGTGACTTTTCGACCCATGACTGATTTTTTTTACTATATATTTTGTTATGAATGAAGATAAACAACAGTAAAATAACTAGCCTTTCCAAAAAGACTACAGCAGACTGCGAAAATGTTAAAGAATTGAGCAATGTATTTATTATTTTGACCAAGTACTGAAATCACACCTGAAACTCACAATGAAAACAACGGAGAAGTACCAGTTTTGTTTTTTTTTACTTTTATTACCATTACCATATTAAAGTTATTTAAATAAAAAAGAATTGCCATGTTTGCTTTCCATTAAAGTAACTAAAATTAAACATAAAGCAAAAATTAGCAGATGTACTTATTTTTTCGGCCATATGTGTACAAACAATTGCACAAATTTATCAAATTCTCAGTTCTCAACAATAATTTGCGACTTCAAAATGTTACTTTAGTTTTTTGCAATAAAAATTGTATTTTTACCACGCATTTGGATTATCCAAAATTGAATTTGTGTTTTTCTAACATTGGATTTTCCCAATACAAAACTGTATATTCTTGATATTTGGAAATTAGTATTATTTTCTATTTATTATTGTATTTCTTAATATGAATTTAATTTAGATTTCCCAATATCACATAGTATTTTCCCAATTGAAATTTACCAGTATCAATATTTTCGGAACAGAAATTGGGATTTTCTCAGTTACAACTTAAAGTGGTGCAGTCACATACTTATTCTTATCGCCCGCTGTATGGTACATAAAAACGTGTTGTGCTCAACTGAGACGTATAAAAATTGCATGACGAACAACCTAAATAAAAATAATACAATAACAACAAAAACAACAATGACAACTATGTCTACGACAATAGCAACAACAAATTGGCCTCAACCACTCTACTCTCTACTCTTACTCTACTTTTGTTTTATAATTTTTTTTTGTCTTCTTCATTTCTAGTTAGTATTATACTGAATTGTGCAAAGAGTAGTAGAATTATATTCTAAAATTAATAAAAATAACAAAAATTATAAATTTATAAAACAAGAATATGAAAAAACGTTATAGCAAAAATACAAAAACAACAAAATGATTGAATACTTTAAATACAAAATTAAGTAAGAAAAACAACAACCACGACGAAGTGAAAAATATCAATGAAAGGATATTAACAACAAAAAATATACAAATCAAATGTTGAAATGCCGTCTAAACAGAAATAATAGAAAAAAAGCGAAAACAAGTGAGCGATGAAGGGAACAAGCAACAAATCGATTAGTAGTGAGCAAAAAAGAAGAAGAAATTTATGTGAAAACAAAATCAAATCTATGAATGGGTGGATGGATGGATAAATCCAAGCAGTGATCGACGCCACCAGCCAACCACCATTATCACACATACTTAACTAACAAATAAATGAACAAAAAACATAAATAACTAAATAAAATAACAAATCCGCCTAACAAGAAAAAGCATCGAAAAAGGCTAATAAAATAATCACCTCACTACCACACCACGACCACCAACAACACCAGCAGCCCCAGCTCTGCTCCCCCGAGCAGATCACATTTTGTTGAAGTTTTTATTACGTCGTTTGGTGGCTTTAGGTTAGCGTGAATGTGAACAACAACAAAAACTACACCAACAACAGCAAGTACAATAACACAAACAACAATATTGTAAATTAAAGAAAAATCAAATCAACAACAAAATACGGCACGACACAACACGAAAGTAAAGTAAAAGTCTCGCTCGGTCGATTTTCTTCTAATAGTAAGGGGGGATACGTCCGTTGGTCGCAAGACGACGACAACGCCGCTGTCGCCGAAGTAGTTGAAGAAGTGACAACACCACCAACTAAAGGCATCACAAAACTATTGACTGATACGGATAAATAAAAAATACGGAACAGACCAGAAACGAGACAACCAACAACGTGCAAAAAATTGTATTCTCATCATCTCATCGCCAGCAATCAACCAACCAACAACATCGTCATCACCGTCACCGTTTTGGACGAAGGGAAAAAGGTACAAAATATAAATTGTAGTAATTAAGACATGTAAATAAATTTTTAATTGGTATGCACCGACTTGCTTTTGTTCGTAATCGTCGTAAAGAATTTTAAAACACTCAACATGTGGAAGTGAGAAGTGGCTAAGCTAGCTAGATAAAATAAATGACATACAACTCTGGGTGGTTCGGTCAGTTAGCAGAGAGCACAATTGGTATGAAATGTGAACTACGAATGTAACCCAGTAAAATAATGGTACGGGCAATGCATGAAATTTAATGAAAAGGAATGAATGAATTAGGTATTTTTTAATTTAATTAAGTCCAAATTGCGCAGCCACAGTGGTCTGCAGCAAGAGAAATGGTAATAATTATGGATTTTCAGAACTACGTCCAACTCACACATACATATATCTTGTGTAGGGGATTTGCAAAGGATTATCCAAGATTTCAAAATCTTGTTGACCATCCTCCATAAATACAGTACATCGATGTTAATTATTTTAGCTGTTAAAAATCTTCTCGAACTTGTATCTTTTTCACAATTGATAATGCTTAGCGATTTTGACGATGTCTACAATTTTGAATCCACGTGGTGAGAAGAAGGAAAAGGAGAAAAATACCAAGTGAAATGGTGTGGTTACAAAGGTACTGAATTTTAAAATTTGCGAGCAATTTGTTTTTGTTTTTGGACAATAACTCCTTATAAAAGACGAAGTTTTCCGAAAATGCTGTTTGATTACCAACAGTGCCCTTAAAAGTAGAACAATCAAACAGAATGTATTTAACTTTATATGCACATAGCGCACCAAATATTATCGAGCAGATTTCTGTTGGTTTGGATTATATTCTGTCAGGTTTTATCCTAAAGTATTGATAGCAATAGTGCGTATTTTCTTAATAATATTGGAGCTCTTTTAACTTGACTCCGTAAAGACAAACTAGATGAAACTATTTCAACCATTTGTTTTATATATGTAGGTCCATATATTTTAAAGTGCACTTCTCACTTAAAGACTCTCAGTAATCCCTAATTAGATATTTTCGGAAATATTGTGTCGGTTTATCAAATCTAACGCCGCATTGAAAGCTCCCATCCTTTGCGCATTACTTTTCTTTTTTGCATATTACTTTTCGTGGAACTTTCTATATCCTCAATATGTCTATATTTTAATAATCGTTCGTTCCGCTTAAAGAGACCGTCTGCGCCTTTTGTCTTACATCGTTCACCCACGACGCGCGTTATTATTGGCTGCAGGGTTGCCATGTATGCAGTTTCCTTTTCGTCAGACGCAATAAGATATTGGTGAGTCTTTTTTGTGACTGTTGCAATCGAATGCCCAATAGGCTGAAGCTTTCTCGAATGTATGCAGTTTTGCGCAGTTCAGCTTTCTGCGTTCTTGGTTACGCGCAATTTTTCGCTAAGGTCAATTTCTTGTGTACATTAGCTTGCAACCAAGGGTGATTCGGCTTTATGTTAGCGCTATATAAAGGGTGTCCCAACAAGAACGCAAGATTTAGATTTGGCGCCATTCGAAGTGTCATTATTTGACATTTGAACAATTGTTGTTTGCTAGCAGAAGGTACGAGGTTAGTAAAAATGGAGTGCTACACGAATGAACAAAGCATTATCATTGTGAAATTGTTTTACCAAAATGGTGAAAGTTTTGCGGAGACGTGAAAATGCTGATTTTGCCGATAAAATCTTCTTCAGTGATGAGGCCAATTTCCATCTTGATGGCTTCGTCAATAGGCAGAATTGTCGCATTTGGGGTGAGGAAAATCCTCGAGTGATTCACGAGAAGCAAATGCATCCTCAACGTGTCACTGTGTGGTGTGGATTTTGGGCTGGAGGAATCATTGGACCTTTTTTTATGAAAATGAAGCATGTCAAGCGCAAATAGTCAATGGTGTTCGGTATCGTGAAATGATAACCAGTTTTTTCGTGCCTAGAATTGAAGAAATGAATGTGGAGGGCATGTGGTTTCAACAAGACGACGCCTCATGTCATACTGCCAGAGAAACAATTCAATTGCTGCATCAGTTATTTAAATCTTGCGTTCTTGTTGGGACACCCTTTATGAGCATAGTTTTCATCTATTACCATGAACTCGAATTTTTATCATTGGATAACCAGGTTGCTTTATCGAAATCTGGTTGTTCTACTACTACACGATATTTCTCGCCGCTACGAAACAAATCAATCTTAACCTATTATTGGAGGTAGTCGTGCTTTGCGGGCGGAATTCTCCAGTTGTTGAACTGAGGCCGCTGTCGATTCCCATTTTGGCAACAAAGTCTTATTGCAGGCGCCCATAAAATTTATCTTTGGTTTCATAATTTTTGATTCCCATCCAGAATTGTATTTCGTGCCACTAAAAAAGAAAAAGAAAATCGAGAAATATGACAAATAATAAATGAATGGGAAATTTTCGGCCAAACTAGACCAATTTACACCTAAACAACGCAACAATTTATATTATATGGATAAGTATGTGAAATAGATTCAATGCTTAAATGAAAAAAACTAAAAAAAAAAAAAAATAGAAATAATTTAGTGTCAAAATAATGGTATGGTAATGTAACACATTTTTTCTTTTATTTTATAATTATGATAATCTATTGGCGAAAATGGAAGTAAAGTGATTCGTGAATTAGTCAGTTGGTATTATTTTAAAAAAGCGTATTTAAAAATAGTTTGGAATAACATATACATACGAATTTAAAATATTAGAAATTCGTACGATCACAAATGTGGTGTAAATTAAATACAATCTAAATCATTTTGACGTAAAACGTTACCTATTTACGCAATAATTGCAATAAAGATTGCACATTTAATTTTATCAACAGTTATAAATATGGGAATTTTTGTCACAACATTCCATTCTGAGGAAACTGTGAAAGTGAAAACAATAGCAAAACATTTTTTGATTATTGTTATTCTCTGTATTTTTCCGCCCTTCAATTTACGTAACATCTTTTGATGTGAATTCCGCTTTGTGGGCCAAAGAGCAGAACAATTCAACGCTTTCACACTTTTTTTACCTGAATCGAAAAACTTCGAAAAAAAATATGGACTAATCGGACTTGATGTCTTCAGAACTACTTCCATTTTTGGTATGTCAGAAATTACCTCTTTTTCTAAAAGTATTATTTATTTAAAATGAAATTTGTAAGAAAATACATTTATTTTGTTGTGTCAGATTTGGTTTTTCAAAAAGGCGTTCATTCATGATTATAATTTTAAGCCTTAAGGCCGATTAGATTACATTACAATATTACAACGTATCTTCTCCATAATTCAATAACAAATGCATTATACAAATTTACAATACTAATGTTATAAAAAAATTTATGTATCTTAATACCAGAAAAATATGATTTACAATATGACGATCTACTTCACTTATTAGAATTTTTCACTATGCATGTTTTTCGTCCTAAAATACCGTTTTATAACTTTAATTGGAATTTATAGCTACTCCATAATATAAAGCAAAATTTAATAACAGATTAAATGGTAAAAATTAGTAACTTCAAGTAATTTTTTTAAGATTTACTGAACTAAGCAATTGAGATACTATGCCAGTAATGGCTCAAAAAAACAAAAAGGAAGAAACAAATAATAAGTTTAGCGATAATCATTTCCCCGTTCAGAATGAAAAGAAAGATGGACAGCAAACCAGCTGACGGCAATATCAAAAAAAGAGGTCAAGCGGATAATTATAGGTGAGGAATATCATAGAAATACGCAAAAAGTCTCCTTCTTCCAAGTGTTCTGAGATGAAGAAAAAAATTTTAATGTGTTTGGACGTTTGTTAAACTGCTGTTAAACTGTTTCATATAGAAACGTGTCTGGGGTGGCACATTTCATGTAGAAACTTGTCTGGGTAGACACATTTTATATAGAAACGTATCTGGGGAAAACATTTCATATAGAAACGTGTCTGGGGGACACATCTCATATAGAAACGTGTCTGGGGGACACATTTCATACAGAAACGCATCTGGGGAGACACATTTTATATAGAAACGTGTCTGGGGAACACATTTCATATAGAAACGTTTCTGGGGAGATACATTTCGCATAGAAATGTGTCTGGGGAGACACATTTCATATAGAAACATGTCTGGGGAGACACATTCCATATAGAAACGTGCCTGGGGAGACACATTTCATATAGAAACGCATCTGGGGAGACACATTTTATATAGAAACGTGTCTGGGAAACACATTTCATATAGAAACGTGTCTGGGGGACACATTTCATATAGGAACATGTCTGGGGAGACACATTTCGTATAGAAACGTGCCTGGGGAGACACATTTCATATAGAGACGTGTCTGGGAGACATATTTCATACAGAGACGTTTCTGGGGAGATACATTTCGCATAGAAATGTGTCTGGGGGACACATTTCATACAGAAACGTGTCTGGGAAGACAGATTTCATGTAGAAACTTGTCTCGGGGGACACTTTCCACAGCTAATTTCATTCTTATTTGACAACATTTTGACGTAATACGAGGTGTGATCAAAAAATAACCGTTATTTTCAATTTTTTTTCAAAAAGTTTATTTATTCATCAATTTCTACTTTGTTTCCTTCAAATTACTCCCCCTCAAATATAATACAACACTTCTAAAACGCGCTTTTTGGTATCGCCAACAGCTCCTGTTTTGATTTTTCTTTTATCTCCCCAATCGTAGCAAAACGCTTTCCTTTTATCGGTGTCTTCAGTTTTGGGAAGAGGACCAAAAATTCACGCACAAGCATCGATGTGTGAGCTGGTGCATTATCATGGTGTAAAATCCATGATTGGGTTTTCCACAATTCTGTGCGTTTCTGGCGAGTTGCTTCGCGCAAACGGCACATGACTTCAAGGTAGTATTTCTTATTGACCGTTCGATCTTGTGGCAAGAATTCATGATGCACCGCGCCATTGCAATCGAAGAAAACAGTAAGCAAAACCTTCATATTTGACCGAACTTGACATGCTCGGGCGACCAGGGCGAGCATCGTCATTGACATCTTCTCGGCCTTCCTTAAACCGGTTATGTTATACTTGAACTTGTGTTCTGCTCATAGTAGACTCGCCAAACGCCACAGCCAACATTTCAAACGTCCTTGCACATTTAATTTCAATTATTTTTACACAAAACTTAATACAGTTCCTTTGATCAATTTTTTCGAATAGTAACAAATCGAAGAGCACACCAAAACACGACTAACATTTTTATCTGCCAAAAACAAACTGGCAATCCAAAATGTCTAATATTTTCAACATATATGACAGACATGTGTACCAACATAACAGAAAAAAAATGTGAATATATATATATATTAATCGAACTTGTATTGAAATCCGTCGGCATATCCATCTATCTGGACGCGTTATTACACGAGTTAGTATTAGATTGGTCGCACAATTTTGCTGAAATTCCAAAATTTCCGATTTTAAATTTTTTCCAAAAACAAAAAATGTGACATCTTATCAAGACTGATGTGCATTTTGTACGAAATTCGCGTTTATTCTTGAGATTACAAATCTTTCTGCACGCAATATGTGAAGGCTAATACGATGGCTTTTTTAGAAAGAAGAGTGGACACTATTTTAGCGAGAGCATATTAAATACGAAACCCGATTTTTATATAAAAATAGTAGTTGGGCAAAAAATGATCCACTGGAAATATGTCCTAATTAGCAAAAGTCAACCATAGCCCCCTAAATTCTCCATTAACTTAGGAACATTCACCATTTGAGAAGATTATGGTAACATCACACGTGTCAACAGTGTTTTTGAATAGATATGGGTTGGGTCCTAAGACTAGTGCGTTCATTGTTTCCTTGCTACTACTATAGGCCATTCTATTTTTATCATCGTTATGCTGTCAAAAGATTCCAAAGATTTGATTTCACAAAATATTATTAAACCTCATATTTAGGATCGCTGCATCCCTATGGCGTATCTTGTCAGCTTTGCATTTGAGTCCTAAATTCTCTTTGAAACCTCAGCACGAAATTCCATGATACATACTGCATAGTTGGCTTTAAAGTATATTCGATCTGAAAAATCATTAATTAATAATATTCATCCTTTGTATATGAATTTAGCAACTTCATTGATTCCTTTTCGGTGTTAGAGAGGTATTGGAGCAATGTCACCTATGTCAATCTGCTAACAGCATGTTATGAATTAAAAAACCACCAAGTTGTTTGATTCCTACACAGTAGTTTAAAGGATAGTGGTAACATCGGGTAGTTTTACGTGGGGTCAATTTGTGGATGTCATCAGCGCACTCAAGCAACACGTGCCTTATGACGATATGGGTGAATCATTTTTAATATATAGTGGGTGTATTCCATCTTTATCACCATTAAACTGTAAAAAGACTTACATGATGTCAGCTGGTCCGATATCGTGTTTGATAACAAACATTTCATGAGATCTCATGTCTTGAGATGATGCATTATTCGAGAATCCTTAATTTTCTTTTGGAGGTTTGATACCACATTCGGGCACCATCAGCGTGGGGTAATATATTTGTCTTTACAACACCATCCTCTCTTTTCATTTGTTCAGTGTAACCAATGCAGGTCACGCGTTCCTCCAAACACAACATTGGCTTTTGTCGGTAAACTTATGATCTTATTGGTCTTCGTAAGCTGATCAGGTGACCATCAGCTAGGTTGGTGCATGGATTTCTGTTACAATCTTGTGCTTTAGATTGTGATGTTTCTTAATATGTCAAATTCTAATATTTTCATACCATTGTCGGACATATTATCTAGCTGGTAACCACTTCAGACGAGTAGAGCTAAACCATTTTCGGTTTACTTTAGCACGAAAATTGTACCGGCCACATAACGACAATGGTTCTTAAATAGCCTCTGTTTGCGTAGGCAAACGATATCCGGGGGAAAATCCGCAACAATGGAAATAAAACAAAAGTCGGCGGAATTAAAATTTTTAAAGTTAAAATTGGTGATCTTTATTTCAAGTATTACCTGAACCGCACAGCTCTGAACAACAAATAACAGAAAAACCTAATAGCAAGGAGAAGATGGAGTAAGGTGGCTTCAATTCAGCAATAGCCGCTACCCGTTAGAATCTGTTTGGCTACATTTAGTACAACATAGGCCATTCAATGGGAAATCGAATAAGCCCCGGGAAGAAACGAAGCCACATTCTAGCTTAAACAGCGTCTAAGTCGAAAGTCTGTTTATAGAAACATTAAATTTTGCCAGCATATTTCTCTATTTCCTGTCGAAAGCACAACAAAATTCTACTCTACAATACATAATAGAATTACAAAGAAAGAAACACAAGATATCGAGTGGCGTCATGCGGCGCGCGATAACCACCCATTAAAATGTGACAGTTTTAATATGATACTACTCGTATTGCATAAAGAAAATTCACGGTTGCTATTAAATAATTTTTCGTTTCATCGTGGAAGTACATTGGCATTACAATGTTCGCATTATCACTCCCGGTAATATACTAGGTATTTTATCACCGGTTATCGACTTCTGGGAGTAAATAAACATTTTTCACTGTTTCAAATTTTGTTATTTTTGTCTTCTATACAATACCATTCAGTAAAAATAAAGCTAGGTGGAAATGGTCTGGTGTGGCTGTGTCACACTCACATTAGAGGTAAAAGTCATTGTTATCGGCCAAACGTTGTTTAGCACGCTATATTGCAGACTGCTAATGAATGCTTTTCGGACGTCATCATGTTCTGTGCATTGTTTCTTCTCAATGGCATGGAGCTCACTTGTGTCAATGAATAGAACATTTTTCATAGTACTCTTGGCACTATTTTGTGCACCTAATCACCATCCCTCCCGGGAGAAAATAGTTTGACATGGGAAATGAGGAAAAATTTCCACATTATGTGCTTGCGTTTTCTAACCTTTAGTCGCAAGCACATAATTGCGTTTTCTAACCTTTAGTCATGAACAACCAAACATTCGTTTAGCTATTACCACTTTTAGGGTATCCTTTCATTTGGATGATATGTAATCATATTCCGAAAGTGTTTATTTATCAATTGGTCAACTGACAGTTTTGGCTTTCAACTCCATCCGAAACGCCCTCTCTGAGCCGTCGATTCCAGAGATGAGCACAGACTTCTCCAACAAACTCATACAAAACCCATGGGATCATGATAACGTTTGCAACGCATTGAGGAAAGTAACGCTATAATGGGAAGAAAGCAGAGGTAGAACATATTTTTAATAAAGAAAAAATTTAATTAAAAAATTTAAAATGCGACGAATCCTAAAGTATTCTAAACGCTTTGCTCTACTTGGAGAAGCGACCCGTCTTTTCCACAATTCTCTAAGAAGTAGTCGGTTCAAGATTTCATAGGATCTCAGAATCTTGTTTTTCCAAAGAAGGTTTGGTTACCATCTCCTTCGCCGCAAATTAAGTTTTTTTTTTTTTTTTGTGGTATTATCTTTATGCTGCAACACTTCCATCCAGTTGCACAATATGAGCTCATTTCTACACGCTTTATTGTTTTTATATCGATCTGAGTAGGTTATGAATCATACGACGCCGATACCCTCAGTCAATTTTAGTCAAAAAATAAATATGTTTTATGGAACAATTTTACTTCCAAGACTTTCAGAACTGATTCGCACGCTTCTGTTGTTGCCTGGATTTTTGTACTTCGAGGGAGGTCTTTGCCACATAGCTTGTTTAATCCGTAATGATACCTGATTCCTCCTCAATTCTTAAACGTACGTAACGCCGTGCGTGAGCAATATGTGGATATTTTGGAAGATCATATCAGTTGTGTTTATTGCAGTTTGCTCATTATCATTTTCAGAAACATGTTGAAAATATAGCATAGAAAATATAGCATATTATTTTTCTACCATCTTTGCCACTTGTCTGTCAGTTTCATTATGCAGAGGTATATACTCTTCACAGGAACATCAAGCTCGGCACATTAAATTTCTGACGCATCGAATGAGGGCGAATTTTAGGATAGGATATCACGTTCAGTTTTTCTTGGGTGTAGTTCTTTTGATTAATGTTTGGAAAGCTAGGGATTTACCAGGTTTAACATCGCATTGAATAGATCGGATAGAAATAACTTTGGTCTTCGAAGGGGCGTGGGCATGTCATATATACGATTATAGATTAAAATTCTAACTTCTATCGTGCTTTCAACAGATGTGTGCTCGGATGGGCGGGCGAACGTGCTTAGATCGACTTAGATTTTTACTTATCTGGTTTAACAAATGAATCCATCTAGTTGTGATAAATGCAGTGACAAAATGAGTACGGTTTATAAAAACGATGGTTGATGGAAAAAAACCCATATGGATCGGTTCGCGGTTTTTGACTGCTCTAACGTGACATTGAGCTCTTTTGTAAGTGATTAACTCTAAATCCACGTTTTCCATATCATTCCAGGGGCCTAATATAACACAGTGTAGATCGCATGAAGGTAATGATCAGCATTTGCAGAATAGTTTTGCCCACTGCATACGTTCAATAAGTTCCGCTGACATTTGATTTTAAACCATTATTAAGCACTTGTTCGAATTTTTAAATGGTAGTAATGCCGCGTTTTATTGCATCAGCGATATATACTATCACCGAACCTATTGAGCTCACGAGCCCTAAATGTGTGGGTGTTACTTGATAAAATTGAATTACATGTGTGTGGTGGGCGTGTCTACGCAAGTCACCACGACTAAATAATCATGTACTATGCGCGATGATCATGTGAATCACATTGTCGCGCTGCTTAGTGTGGTACCAAACATCGGTTCAATAATAACCAAACAACTTATGACCGACCGACCAAAGTGCCTCCGCCCGTCGCCCGATTGTTCTTGCTGGTCATAACTTTTCGCTAGTCTAATATGAGCGTAACCGCAGCGTTTTGCTATCGTATGCGGCGGTCCGGCGATATGCAACAATGTTGCTCAAATTGTTATTTTAAGTTCTTGTTGTTATTGTATTTTTTTTTTTTTTTTAATGTGTGGTTGTTGTTCTGTTTTGTTGGCTTTAGGGCCTTCAAATATTTTTGAAAACTGTTCGGAAAAGTGCGTCATTGATTACGCACGCACACCGACGACTACTATGATGATGAAGAAAACGACAACAACGTAGCTGCTGACAAGCTCAACAATAAAAAAATATATATTAAACGATTAGTGTTGTTTTGGCATTATATTATTTTCCAAAGAGGGGGCGAACGGACGAAAACGAGCAACAGCAGCTACCTAAACAGTCAGAGTTGCCATTTGTTTTGCGTAACTCTATTATATTTTTCGTCAGGTTTTCATCACAAAATCTGGCATATATGATCTTATACAAAAGAATTACCAATTTTTTCATAAAGGGCGAAAATGAATTATAATAAGAGTCTAGCAATGTGGAAAGATGCATTAACACATTTATCTGACGGATATGGCATTAATTGTGGACATTTTGCCAGTTATTGATAAATATTTGTGCAAAATTGGTTTGCAGCTGTACTGTTTTGTATCAGATAACCAACATATCCCTTTTACTATCCTGATTTAGCACATTTTGATACTTAAAAATTTTGCTTTTCTTCTTTCTTTGTAGCAAATTTATTTATTTATATATATATACATTTTTTTTTTGCAAATATGAAGTTTCCAACGGTACCACGTTGCTTATATTTTCGTTTGGATATATGCGACCAGCTTTAAACAGTGATTTGTTTAACTTTTAACTATCTCGGATAACTAAATTGAAATTATTATTAGTATTGTTGCAATAACTTTGTTTAAACTTTACAAACATATTCGTTGTTGAAATATTGTTGAATACAGTGTTGCTTTTTTCAATAAAATGTTTATCAAATACTAAATTTTACTTTTAAATTTAACATTTATTTTGGCTTATTTAAATATGTCAGCTTACTCAGATTCAGATACCATAAAACATTGAAACAAGAATCTAAACAATTGGATGGCACAATTCTCCAAGAGATTTATTTGACTTACTGTTTTGTGGTGATTCATTATCCATTCGAAAATGATTGTAGTACCCAAAAGCGCCAGTCCACGAAGAACTGCATGTTTGCATATTTGAAATAATCGTATTCTAGTATGCACTCGTGATTTGGTGCCGTTGAATTTTTAATTCTCAAAACCCCTAATAACACTATTGCTCTGGCAAGAAAGCAGGACCAGGATAAGGTGGATATGTGATCGTCTCTCATCCAAGCTCCAGTGCGAATCTGCACAGATGTGTGAGGTTTTGCTTTGTCGTGATGGAAAGTTACTGTTTCGCAATTTACCAATTCACATTTTCTTCCATAAGTACTTCACTAGTTGTTGTCAGCAGAATTTATGGTTCGATTCTTGAAAGCATTTTAAAATACAGTCATTGAGAACATAACTTTTCTTTATTTCCTTTACATTTCCTTTCATTTCCTTTACATTTCCTTTAGTTTCCTTTAGCTCGTAAGCGCCTAAATATCGAGTCTGTTGTCGTTCTCTACAACTTCGGGACTGTGATTTTCGGACTTAACAAAGAGCTAAATACGAAAAAAACACGTTTAAAAAGCAAAGTGGCCACTGAAAATATGACATCGCAAGTTGAAGTTTGAAATGTCAGTTATGTAAGGGTATAAGATAGATATTTATCTGCTGATCTAAGACGTTTCAAAAGTAAGCAATATCTGTGTGGAAAAGCTGAAATCACTCTCTTGCCAAAACAAAGAAATATATGTATGTAGTAACGTGTATAGCATTGCCCAAATCCGGACTTTTTAAACTACATGGACATTTCCTTAGAAGGGAGTTGTTAATTTATGATATCACAACGATTTGAAAATTGCTAATAAGAGCAGTATCTCTGCGATTGCAAATAACTACGTTGATTTGTTTGTTTTGTTTATTTAACATATTTAATATTTCATTTGATAATGATGAGTTTTGGAAAAGGATTATTTGGACGTTAGTATTATAGGATATTATAATGATATTATTATTAATATTATAGAGATAGAGTGGTTTCGCGCGTGAATATGACCCTTCGGCGGCTATATATAATTCTGGTTTAATAATTCCGCTTCATGTTAAACGAAAACTAGAACTTAGTTTAATAATGTCGCATATAAATTATTGTATCGAAATATATGCCGGTACAGTTAAAAGCAATATAACGAAAGTCCAGTTGTCCTTCAATCGTGCTATACGTTATCTGTTCTGTCTTCGTCGAATTATGCACGTGTCTCAGTTTGTGGTACAATTCCTAGGATGTTTTTTTCCGTAATTTTGTAGTTATTCGTTCATTGCTTTTGTTTTTTAATTTTATCAAAAATCAGTCACCGCTGTTTCTTCTAGAATTATTTAAATTCACTCGATCAATTCGCACTAATCAATTGATTATTCATAATACAAAATATTATATGAGTAGATCTTTTCAAGTAAGAGTATCTAGGCAGATTAACTCTCCCAAACACATTAAAAATTTTTTCTTCTTTCCAAAACACTTGCAAGAAGAGACTTGCGTATTTCATTGATATTCCTCATCTATAATTATCCGCTTGACCCATTTCTTTTTCTTTGATATTGCCGTGAAATAGTTTGCTGTCCATCTTTCTTTTCATTCCGAAAGGGGAAATGATTATCGCTAAACTTATTATTTTTTTCTTCCTTTTTATTTTATTTTTTTTTTTTTTGAGCCTTTACTTGTATAGCATCTCAATTACTTAGCTAAGTGAATCTTAAAAAAAATTACTTAAAGTTACTAATTTTTACCATTTAATCTGTTATTAAATTTTGAGTTATATTATGGAAGTAGCCCTAAATGTTGTAATTCTGTATTTTAGGACGAGAAACATACATATAAAGTGAAAAATCATAATAAGTGAAGCTGACCGTCATATTGTAAATCATATTTTTCTACTTTTAAGATACATAAACTTTTTTATAACATATTATTACAACATACGTTGTAATATTGTTATTTAATCAAATCGGCCTTAAGGCTTAAAATTACAATCCTGAATAAATAAATTAAATTAAATCAATATTACGATAGCATCATTAAACGATATAATCATTATATGTAGCAATAGCCTACAAACATCAAAACATTGTAAGAACAATACTAAAATCTCACTAGGCTGTTACATCGTTTTTGGGAAGTAATCTATTCAAAATATGATACCATAACGATATTGTTTCCAATTATCGCTCACGATTTCGTATAATCTTTTTAAAGGAATAGCATTCAGTCCACATCGCAATTTCGTTTATGAGGACTTTGAAACTTCGTATCGAGGACGATACTATATAACCTTACTTCAACTTCGTCGTTTTTTTAAAAAAAATTTTTGGAAAATGTGACATCGTATCCATTTATGGCAAGCGATGTCGTCAGTTGGGCGCGTAACTATGTATGTCTATTCAGGAGACGTTTGGAGACCTAAAATTGAGAACGATAGCAAAATAGCAATAGAATCCTGTGGGGTATATTCCTATATGAAAATTATCTTACAATAGAAAATTATCATCCAAAGAAATTCCACATGGAAGTAGCCATCCACACCACTTTATTAGATGGAGAACATCTGTCAAGAATTTGCTCCAAGGTAATTTGTTATATTGGCAAAATTTACCATCATATCGTTTTGCAAATATGTAACTATGAAAATATGGCATTATACCGATGTCATTATCAATTATAGTCGTATAGGTGTTTGTATTCAGTGATGTCATAATCAACATTTCGTTAACTCTCGTAATTTGAATTTATTTTGCTGCTATCAATATATATTTGTTTGAATTTTTTTAAGATGTTGCCATCATTTTTCCCCCCGATTTTTGATCGACAATTGTAAACCACCTTGTCTGTGGCAACACTGACGTATGGCGCACCATTATATTTAGTATAAGCTAGTGGTAAATAAATCCAGTCATTTTATTTTACTCACTGACAATTGAATTGGTTGGGGCTAACGTACATACGAGCGAGCAAGCGAACCAACTCCCCTCAACCTTCCAATTGCTTGAGCGGCCCAACGCTCTCAAATCACACAGTCATCGTTCGTAGTCGTCGTTGTTTTTGCTGTTGTTGTTGATATGTTCTAAATGTGCTTCTCTGTTTTTGTTATTCGGTTTACTCACTACACACTTTTATTTGTTTTTCTTGTACAGTTTTTCAACATTCCTCCTTACACCGTCATTTGTTTTTTCATTTTTTGGTATTTGCTTTTGAAAGCATATTCGTATTTGGAACTGCTGGGAGCGTGCGTGTTTACAGTATAGTATAATAGAAGACACAACGACTCGATGTTTACATATGTGTGTGAGAGCGAGAGAAAAACAGATAGAGAATGGTGGTAAAAGACAAGTTTAGAAAAAAAAACTCAAAACGGCGATGTCAACTTAAAAGCAATGACGAACGCGTCAATATCGACGTCGTCGTTTACTGCTCCGTCTCTGTTCAAAGCAAGAAACCGGAGCGTCGACATCAGCAGAAAATTTTCCTCATCTTGTTCTTCGGATTTGCTCATTATTATTGTAAAAATATGATGAATGCTTTTATGCGAACACTTTAATGTGCGTGCGACTGTTTGTTTGTGGGCTAGTATGCATGGATTGCATCGCGGGCTGTCTTGTTGCCTGAATTGCTGCTCATAATTTTACTTTGTTATTGTTGATATTTTGTTGTTTGTTTCTTATGGAATGATAACAACAATGAGACACTTGATTCTGTTTTCTAACGAGGGATGTCATCGCCGATCGAGACACTGCACTCACAGATTACGACACGAAATGCAGTGTTGCCAGGTGCTTGCCTATATGTTGGTGGAGTATTAAATGGGAGTTGAAATTTGAGGTGCAAATCAGCTTTTGGACTTTTAAGCACATCGTAAATTGTATTGTACATGGTTGCAGTTAAGTCAATAGGTTGTTCAGGAGTTATTGTTATTATAAATAATAATATTCACATTCGGTTTTACATGCTTGTAAAAGTTATAATTTGATAAATTTAATAATCGTGTACCGAAAATATTATATTAGATACCCAAATATTACTAATTAATGCGTAACTGATTTAATATATTTAATTTTAACTAATCACAACGAAAATAAGCATCTCAAACACGTAGCCACTTAAACTGAACGATATACAGGGTGATGCAAAAGCAATCACACAAATAGTAGGATGTTCTTTATTTTTGCGAATGACGTCATTTGTTGTCGTCATTGTGCCATATATGTATGTATGTATGTGGAGAAAACGGATGTAAAAGTACTCGGCAACATATCGTAGAACTTTGCACTTTCACGCGGAAATAAATTTATAAGACTATAATTTTTGTTTACCACTGAATAAAATAAAGTCGCTTCTCTGGACCTATAGATTTTTTATTTGGTAAAAAAAAACCTTAACCAAGCGGTCGCCGCCAGAGTTGTGACATACATATTTACACGCCTTTGTGATATTTTTCATCACATTTGTAAATATCTCAGACAGCATATTTACTATGAATGTTGTGATTATTTCGATTGTTCAAAATGTATATTTGTTACGTATGTAAATATAATATAAGCATCTATCGGAACATCGGAGAGTCATCTGCATATGTATATATCGTAAAGCGATTTCATTTGCGCAAAAATTAATTAGGAGATTTTTTTGGTAATTTCTTTTGCAAAAAAATGATATCAATAGATATCATTTTAATGTAGCCTTCGCTCGAGGTAAGTACACAATTTTTTGTGCCAGAAAAGAACCTAAAGTGGTAAGAAGAGAGGGTTAATACACACTTTATATGAAGCTGTTTTCCGAAAACAATTTGGTTTGTATGAACATTTCTCGAAACACTTTTAGCGCTAAGTTTTAAAGTAGTAATATTGACTTACGAAATACGTTTCTAATGCATTCACAATTGAATGTAATACATATGTAAGTAAAATGCCAGGGTAATAACATCAGGTTCTTGTAAAATAGTCCTCTGTAAAATATTTTGAAAAGTAACTTACTCTACATATGTGTATACTTTTGCACATGAAAGCTTTAACAATGGACTTTATGAAAATCCTTTTTTTCTATGTGATTGCTTACATCCCAAAATATTTCTGTATAAATAGAATCCTGTGGGGTATATTCCTATATGAAGACTATCTTACAATAGAAAATTATCATCCAAAGAAATTCCACATGGAATTAGCCATCCACACCACTTCATTAGATGGAGAACATCTATCAAGAATTTTCTCCAAGGTAATTTGTTATATTGGCAAATACAATAAAAATTTCTTCAAAAGCTTTTTCCGGTGTAAAAATTGTTCTCCAATACGGTCATTCTTCACAAGTATTTTGCAAGAAAAAATTTAATTTAGAATAACTATCTTACCAAGGTACGTTCTTTGCACGCTATAACAGTACGCTAAAAACAGAATTATCGCAAGAACAAAAGAGCCGTTATCTGCACAAATACCAACCTTTGCGTGCATGGTTGTTTCGTCCAAACAAGTATTTTGATAGAACACTATAGCAACAAAAAATGTACCGTTACACAAACAAAGCAAATTTATGGGTGGCCTTGTAAATATGAAACACAATGTAAATTTGAGGACATAAAATGCATATTTTTGCAAGTTTTCGAAAAGCTGCTAACGAAGTGAAAAAAAAAATTATTAAACCGCCGAGAAAGCCGGTTTTATAATAGCAGAATGCTATTGAAACAGCTTTCGGTTCTGCTTGTAAAGGGTGTTCCAACAAGAACCCAAGTCTTAAATTTTAAATAAAACACAGATATTAAAAAAAAAAAATGGTGAAATTTTATTATATCGTAAAGTAGACAGAATGAGGTTATGTATGGAACAATACATCGGGCAGATGGCGCCGCGGCTTTGCTTGCACACACGCGTTCTTTTAATGAAATTTTCAATAACCGGTTTGCATAAATGCTGCGGTATTTCATTAATGCAGCGTCCAATTTCCTCTTTTAAGACTTGAGTCTTCGTCGGCTTATTCGCGTAAACCATCGACTTAAAAAAACCACAAAGACAAAAGTCTAATGGTGTTAAATCGCACGATCTAGGCGGCCAATTCTGGTCTCCAAAACGGAAAATAACGCGATCGGGAAATGACTGATGCAGCAATTGAATTGTTTCTCTGCCTGTATGACATGTGACGCCTCTTATTGAAACCACATGTCCTCCACATTCATTTCTTCAATTCTAGGCACGAAAAAACTGGTTATCATCAATGCGTTGTTGTTCATTCGTGTAGCGCTCCATTTTTACTAACCTCGTACCTTCTACTAGCAAACAATAACAATTGTTCAAGTGTCAAACAATGACACTTCGCATGGCGCCAAATTTAAATCTTGCGTTCTTGTTGGGACACCCTTTATTGAAATGTTTATTGTATTTATAAACCTTTGCCCCACTCGTGGTTTAAGAAACAATTATTATAATCCCTCAAATGTAAAACTCGCGGCCAGCATAGCCGCTTTTCAACTGGGCACCACTGCTAGAGTTGTGATGATGACACTGGTTATTACGCTACCCCCATGAGTATTCATCATCATGCCATTTGCTCGCCTCAGTAAGAGGAAATGTGTGAGCGGCGCGCATTTGTGGTGTGTAATTGTCTATCACCTCTGAAAAAATGTGGTTTTTACACGAAGATGACGACCAAGTGATGCAGCCGACAGAAAAGTTCATTCATAGACTTCTGGCTGGCTGGTCATGCATGTGCATGAAAAGTTAGATTGTTTGTGCAAACGTCTGGCTGGCTGTCTACGAACGCTGCTGCATCACATCACATGTATGTATGTTACTGGCTGGCTGACTGCCCTGATGTGTGTTTGTTGTTCGTATTGCGGCGGTCTGGTGTGACTGTAATTCATGCATCCCAAGAAAGCGACCCATCCAACAACAACCAGCCTAGACATCCATTCATCCATTCACTCTCTTGCACCGTAGTAATACATTGAGTGAATCGTTTTGTTTTCATCATAGTTTCCGCCCTTAATTTGTACTCGTGCAAAAAATGTACTTTGTGTTTGTACGTCTACTCTTCGTGTTAAAGAGCGATGAGATGACTACGATGATGGTGGTGGTCTGATGTTGTTTTTGTTTTCGTATTTTTCTTTTACGCTCTTTTTTTTACTAATGCGCACTAAAGTATATCAGTGTTGCCGGTATTGAAGATATGTAGATATTACATCCTGGTGATTTTTTTATGGTAAGTGATTTCTTAAAGTGGGTATTATGATATTTGTTGTGCCGATGAAAGTCAGTTGAGACATGTTAAGCACGACTTTGGCTCTAGTCTGTTTTTATGTATATTTTTAGTAATATCATATATTCACCAATTATAATCACACATTTTATAAGAGACGTACTGTTTGTTTACATTGATTTTGAAAAATCCACATTGTGTATCGGAGATACACATACAGTCCATACATGGACTGAATTTATCTTTGGAATAGTGGACATGTTCTGCATTTTTCAACAATTGAACCGTCTATAAGTTATAAAAACGTACTCCGCAAATTAATATATACCGCAAGGAGCCTTTTCAGACCATAAACACGGCATAAACATGTTGTAGTTGCCATACACTAAAAAATACGAATTTTTGCAGAAAAAGCGGGCAAGTTCATTGTATTAGAATAATCAATCTTGGTTTTGGACCCCATGGTCGGGCAAGCTTTTGCTAAGACTCTCAAAATGAGGTTCAGTTTTTCCATTGACCATTCTTTTATGATGTGTAGACAGACATTTGTTGTCAAACGTCAAATATGTAATGACAGGACAGCTACTCGAACATACAATATATATATTCAAACAATTTTGTCGTTATAACCACCGATTTATGGCGCGGTGCGATATCTTGGAGGAACATTTTTCTTCACCTTTCATTGACATGTTTTTCTTGTGACTTCATCCTTCACATAACCATATGCTGTTCACTGTTCTTTCTGTTCCAAGATAATTTATTAATAAAATACATACTTACTCCAAAATACGGAGGTCCAAACTTCACTAGTAGGCTATTGCTTTTCACTCATTTGCGCGTGAAAAAAAACTTGTATTTTGCTTAAACGCTCCAAATCAAGAAGAAATGTATTGTAGTATTACTGTTTTTTTTGGAAATAAATAAATAAAAATGAGTTAAATAAATGAATAAAAAAGTGAGTTTTTCTGTCGTACTGTTAGCAGATGTTGCTTATTTGGCAAATATTTTCCTGGTTTTCAAATTTTTGCGTAAAACACTAACATTTATAGTTAAAATCTATCTTGAGATCTATAAGTTGCCACCTCGTAACGACATCTTTTGGAGGTTCAGTGCGTTCTAATCAGAAGCTTCAATAACATATGTATGTCCAAATAAGTTTTATATATGGTGTTGTTCTTCTTAGATATTCCCGCTGTAAAAATTTTATTTTCTATTGTGACTAGTATATTATCTCCGATTCCATGTCTACCACGGACGTCACATTTAATACATCTCGACGTTGCGTGACAAATTTTACACCTACGACAACATTATAGTTTCGTTCACAGAGTGGCAACACTGTTCACAAACAGTTCTTCATTCCAGATGTATATCTTTTCCTCGCACATGCGCCTATCGCTGCAAAAGTCCAAAAACTGACAAAAACAAAAAACCAAAACAGAAACAGCAATAACGACGATAACAACAACAATGCTGTGCCCACCACCACGAAGATGATTTCGTCCACGTTTTCGGTTTTATTTGTATATTTGCTCGTCTGAGGCTGAGACTGCATATGTGTGTTTTTGTTTTTGAGATTACTCCTTGTCGCTCTTCTTCGTTATTTTGTTCGCTATTATGCTTTTTGCATATTTTCGGGGTCAACGTCATCTTGAGGGTTGTTTTCGTGTTTGTGTGTTTTCGCTGGATGAGTCTATATATGTGAGTGTTACTGTAGTTGTGTTCGTCTTCTTCGTGTCGGCCGACGGACGGCGTCAAACAAACGGATAGTTATAGTAGTAGTAGTACTAGTCGACACCGGTATCTTCTCCTTCGTGGTCGTCATAGTCGTCGTCGCTGCCGTAGTCGTTATCAATGTTGTTTGTTTTGATTTTGTATTGTGGACAATATAAAAGAACAACAACGAACGACATTATTTAAAAGTATACACTCCATTTAACAAACGAGAATACACAATAACAACAGCAAAAATGCGCGAGTGTCCGCTTCGTATCTTGATTCTTGATTAACGAACAAACGACTATCATAATGATGACGATGAAAGGATGTGAATCCAATTAAATTTGTTGTGAAAACAATAATATTATGAAAACAAACCAAAACAACAACTACACATTTGTAGTAGATAAACACATACAAGCAAACAAGGTTCGTATTTGATCCTCCGCAATTCTCTAAAGCCAAAAGCGAAGCATAAATGTTTTGATGAACAGGTCAATGTCCTTCACAAAGTTTTTTTTTTTTTTTGTTCCGTTTGATTTGGTTGTATTACGAGAATATTATCAAGAAAGAAGAAAATGTGATATTTGTTCTGTGCTGTTGCATTGCTATAAAGGCAACCCTGTTTTCTAAAACGTCTCGGCCAAGAGTTTGTATTATAAATAAGGCCGTGTTGTTGAGTTCTATCATTAAAGGATAACCTAAATTTAGTAAAATTTCTTTACACACGTGTACAAAACTTTACGTATGAAAAATGAAATACTTTTATGTGGTCACATTACAAATAAGCGGTAATTCAAGGACGCAAAAGAATATGAATACAACACAACAGTAATGAGACAACTTTAAATACGGATTATAGCGTGCGAATTTACAATGACATAAAGTAAAAGTACATAAAGTAAAGAGAGTCCTATGTTTGGAGAGGTATTCGCTTAAATTAATGCAGTGTAAACTATTGGATTTCTGCACAATGCCTACGTACTTTTGCAAGTTACTTGTTCTTAAAAAAGATCAAACATTTTTTATAAATGCTCTCCTTTTTATGAGTACATCCGTTTTATTTAGTCGTGAAATTTGCAGTTGTGTAAACTGTCAGAGAACGGACCTGCATTATTTTTCCACTTGGCTCTTTTTGATACAAAAGAAACCCTTCTAGACTAACATAATAAAAAGACCGACTGAGTGGTAATATGGTTAGGTGAAGATATGAGTAGAAAATGCAGACAACGTGCACAAAATTGCTGGAATTCGTTTATAAGTAAAGTTAAGTTATGGTTTCCATGAAGATTTTATTTAATATAATGCTTGGATCTGGCCATTATGTACAAAATACAATGTCATTTAAATGACAGCCTTTGAATTGGTTGCAGCAGTAGATCCTCGATCGAAAAAATACGGCCCAATGAAATCTCCAAACTATCTATATAATGCGCACCAAACAATTACTTTTTCTGGATGCAATGGTTTTTCTACAATAACTTCTGGATTCTCGATTTTGTTCGATTCACAGCTCAAGTTTTTCTTCCTTCCACTAAATAAATAACACTTCAAATGACGGATATCTAACAGCTGAAAGCCTTGCCAGACCGGCGTTTTTGAAACCACTAAATGGATAATAATATGTCAAGGAAATATCAGAAAAGCTGTCTTTAGGCTATAAGGCGCTTTTCATATTTATATTTTTGTGAGCATTTCCATGTAGGTTTTAACAGGCTTGGCCGCATGAGGCCAAGCGTTGTCATGCTGAAGAATCACTTTTTCGTGCCTCTCCGCGTCTTGTGGAAGTTTCTCGCATTAATTGATCGTGAATATTCGGCAGACAATTTTTTCTTTGGATTGCTGTAATGAATCTATTTACCATCACTCTTTACAATATGTAAGATGAAGAAACCCTTTCCTTGTTTGTCGCTGAAGAAGTTGTTCACTGGCGAAAAAACTACGCTGAACGTCCCTTCGCTTTAACTCATAGAAAACCAAGTTCCTTGCTTTTGAATCATTCCCAACGTAAGTAATCGATTGGAAATGGCTCGACGGGTAATTCCCAGTGTTGAAGCAAGCTCTATCTGCTTAGAGCCCTACAATGCTGTCAATTCTGTGCCTTCGAAGGTTTTTCGTCTTCCTTCACGCGAACGGTCGTCAACATCAAAATCACCGTCTTTTAAGTGACGGAACCAATCTCGACAGGTTGTTCCACTTAATGCAGCATCTCCGTAAACGTTTTGAAGTTCTCGACGACTTTCAACCGCTGTTTTCTTCGATTGAAAGAAGAAAACCAACACTTCCCGCACATGAGGATCGTTTGGCACAAAATCATACATATTCACACAACCAAAAGAAGATGACGTCAAAAGAAAATTACTATTGTATTGTATGACGGTATGGTTACCAATGCCTAAGCTTGGCTCATGACGTTTAGGTAATGGCAGAATCGACTATCACAGCTTGCGCAACTAATAATTACCAAGCTTTTTTAATTTCTTCTCTAAGCAGTAAAGCTATTTAGAGAATTAGAAACATAAAAACATTTTGGTTATTGCGTAAACCTGGTATTAACTGCACTTTTTTGGTTGGGTTTTTGGGAACTTGTAACGACTCGAGTTGCACGTACGCGCAGTACTTGCCAATCAATTCAAGCAAAAATTAAAAATCGTAAATTTTCAAATCGGCCTTCGGGCTTAAAATTACAATCCTGAATAAATAAATAAATTCTTTAGTTGGAAATTGGCAGATCAGTCTACACTATTCATGGACCTTCAGTTCAGAGTAAGAGAACTCTTTAGTGCTGATGTTTGGATTTGGACTATATGAAAAATGTATAATGATCGACTCAGAAACAGTTCAGAATCAGTTTAGAGTCTTCTGTGTCCAAAAATAATTCAGTTTTCAATTTAAATTGTGCGGATATATCCCAGCAACAAAATGTGCATCCAAAGATGTCAGAAAGCCGCAAAATGTATTATATTGTTGAGCGAAGAAGTTTTCCTAATCCTGGAATGGCACACTTAAATTTACCCGTTTATCGGTAAACTTCGTGAAAGCGACGAATCTCAAAATTGAACGTGGAGACCATAAACATTTTCTTAGTGAAATAAATAAATAAACTGTCTAATGTAACTATAAATATGCATTTCGATATTTGTTTTATTCAGCTTATTTTTTTTTTAAATAAAAATTGGCTTCGCATCAAAGGTACTGTTATATAAAAGACCTAAAATGTAGTTGTTAAGGAATATGATCCATATATTGTGTGTTTCCAAAGTAAGCTTCTGTTACGGAAATTGCAGATACTTTTTGCCATTCGCAACTGCTTTAAGGACAAAACTTACAATAGCCCCTTTATTTGGGAGCATTATCATTTCTGACGGTACATTGCCAAGATTGGAATACTTTCAATTGATTTTGCACAGTGTTAGAACCATCAGTATTATGGGTATTTGAAAACAGTCCAACTTCGAAGTCAAGAATATGTTCATTGGATATTGCATTAAATACTTAATATAAAAACGTTTAATACGACCAATAGATTAAACACGAAAAAAACTTACATAAACGGCAAACTTCGTCGAAACTACGAAGTGAGTTCTAGGGATTTGACAAAGAAAAAAAAAATAAAAATAGGACAAAAGAACGAGTTGAAGTCGAAGAGCGTCCCGAATGACCATCAACTACCGATGAAAGTCACGTCCAACAAATCAAACCAAAAACCGTTGATTAGCAGTTAAGGACTGATGTTGGCATTTGAAACGGATCGGATCCATTTTAGTTTAATAATTTGGACGTCACGTTATTAAATCCAATGGAGAGATAATTTCTGGATAATAGCACGATATAAAATGCGTTATTATGGGAGGTAATAAATGAGCTGGCATTAATATAAAAAAAAATCCAAATTTTTTCACAAATTACGTCGTAATGTTCTATGGTAATGTGCAACTATTATAATGAGTCACCTATATTTAATACCTCATTAAGGAACCGCTTCATTATTGAAAATAGAACAGTACATCGTAGTGACATTGTGACCCGCAATCCATGGTGATAAGTACAAAGCTTCGTACCTGTCAAATCATTTCCGATTAACACTCGTATGTCCCAGTTTCGGCCGGAATCAGTGTAGCTGCTTGTTTAGAAATGGACGAATTTATCCAAATCTACTGGTAAATCCTCCCAAGTGCTGACGCTTATCGGCAGAACATTTTTGACTTCTGAATTTCAATTTGGAAATTTCTCAAAATTGGTGATTATGTTTCGTTGTATCACGTTAAATGTATATAGAAATTCTTACATCTAAAAAAATTCGCCTGGTTGTTACTTGCCAATTTTTTCAATACGTTCCATTTTTAGATATTCACACTTTTTTTTGTTTAGATTACCAAAACTTGCCTCTATTATAGAAAATCAATTACACACAATTACACAATTTTTTTGCATCGTACGGTATCCCAAAGAAAAGAAAATCATGGGGACCATTTGCCCACAGCCTAGCCGAATATTCATGGAAACTCATGTTGAAGGGCTCAACTTGACGAGTATTATTGACCGAAAAAAACTACTGGAGACCTCTAACGAAACCAATTGATGAGCATTCAAGGAAAAACGAATCCCCTACTATTCAAAAGATAATGAAACTATCTTATTGCGTGATAATACCGTCCAAATGCTGCAATGCGGATCAAAATCTACTTGGTGACCCGCAATCCTGCTCAACCGTCGTATTCATCGGAAATTTCTTGAGTAGCGCTTCACATCATATGGAGAAATCGAAACCGACAGGGTCAAAAATTTAGCATTCTATCGACGCGGTAGTCGATATTGTACCAGCAAGATAGTGGCTAGCAATGAAAAATGTTTTGACTTTTCGCCCGTGGGGTTTCATATAAAAAATGATGGTGTTATTTGAAGCGAAACTTTTCCAACAGACAGTAACTATATTTTTCCGCGGGAATAATTTTCTTAAGCGGCAACGTTAGCCGCCTAAATTTGTTTACCATTTGTTGTCGTGAAAAGAATAATAATACACAATAAATGGTCAATTTTAGATAAAAAAAGGTGGAGACTTATTTGTACTCCCAAAATTAATTATGTTTCACAACAAATAGAAACCTAATTATTGTGATTTTGCTCTTCGGTTTAAGATAAAACAATTATGCGATGATTGATCTTTACTTCTCTTGAAAGTTTTTTTTCGTCTTTGTCCAGCAGAACCAAAGCCGGCATTATATTTTTAACATCCTAAATATTAATGAAAAAGTAATGTAGTTTACTTTGTACCTTCCAGTACAAACAAATATGTGTGGTACTCACTCTGGCGAAGAATAAAGTACTGAGTAAATATCAAGTCTTTACTTATAGCAGCGAGTATAATTACTAAGTACGTAACAATGTTGTTGCTGCGTGGTCGTTGAGCGGTGTATTTTCACATTTCGCTTCTATTTGTTCTTCCTCTTGTTCTTAGGAATTTAATAGTTGTTGTAGTAGTTTTCTTGGTCTTTTTGTTTTGTGGTGCGTGAGCAAGCGAATAATTATTTTTAGTGCTGCGTTTGTTAGTTCTTCTAAATATAAAAGCTTAGTGCAAATATTTTTAAAAATATGTTTTGTTTTTACTTTGCTTTTGTTGTTGTTTTTGTTATTTTTTTCGAAATTTGTACCGCAGCACACTATTTTTCGTGTGCTGCCTTTTAACTAGAGCTCCCTTCCCCCACCCGTCAAAGAAAAAATATGCGAAAATCAAAATTCAAACTTACGTATTCGAAGCAAAAATAACGAGATCATACGTAGAATAAATATAGCATCAGACCAAAGTCGCCGTTGTAATTGATCGTTTAGTGTTGGCCGACTAATGACTTTTAAGCTCAGTGCTACATAACGTCAGCAATTTAAGGCTGGCGATGATTTATGGCTAATAAAATAAAGAAGGAACAAAAATAAACAAAAACAGAAAATAACACAAATTCCATGAAAGGCAAATATTAAACGCTCCCCAAAGTTTTAATAAACAAATATTAAAGATTAAAACAGACGAAATTTTCATATTGAACTCCGAAAGTTCGCATTTAATAATCTTTGTAGTTATCTCTAAATCATGAGATTAGCATCTTTCATTGTTGTATTTTTAATTTTTTTTTTTATTTTTTTTTTTTATTTTTTTTTTATTTCTACCCTCGTTTTCGTCATCCCTTGCCTTTGTTTTTGTCGTCCAACGATGTTAAGCATTAATTACCCACCATTTTTAGACAGATGTTAAGCATTTGCTCTTCAGGTGAAATGTTTTGAACACTTTGAAGATGTGATGATAATGCCAATAATTATGATGTTGCTGCTGATGATAATGGTGATGACGATCATGGTGAAACAATAATAAGGTGTTTTTGTATCATTGCACCTGAAAAATATTGCATCACTTCTTCTACATTCGTTAAATTTTTGTCTTGTCTTTACATCGTTATATTTACTTATTCAATACATTTCCTCAATAAAGAGCGAGAGTTATGCGGGGGTACGTATGTATGTATATACATAGCTGCCAAGCCTCATCGTTTAAAAATCAAATATATTGGGGGAAAAGTAATTCATAACTTTAAAATAGCAAATCCCCAAAAAATGGCAAAAAAAACATTCGGCGGCTATATGATGTAAAAAGCCTTTCGTTTACGTTGGTAAGTAAAATTTCACATATGCAAGTTCAATGTTCAAAATTACTAGTCGTCGGCTCATATGGAACCCAATTCCCTTCCTTTTCAATTATTCCCAACAATTTTAACCGAAGTCCTATAGGTATAGGTCTCATTTCTTACATTAATTGAATTTTGTTAGTATATAGAGACAAATATTTCCTAAATATGATGTAATATGACCACGGAGATGTTTAACTTTTGTTCGAGATGTCGGACATTTCCACATCTGCCGCTGATACAGTTTCTTTGAACTTATGTGAACAAGAAAACCCCATAAACATCCATATAGGCTTTAATAACTTCAATAAGCTTCAATAACTTAACGTTGAATAACGTTGAAATTGGCAAAGTATGAATTTGACAAATCTTGAAATGGAAGTCAACAATCAAACGGAACATTGATGAGTCTTCTTGGAACATTCTTTCCAATTGAAAATACGTGAGGTTCATAGTAAACCCGTCTGCCTAGTGTTTAATTTTGTCATTATTTATGCTATCTAAAGTTCAAGACTTCAATTTAGATATATGCACTCACTTAGTGTAACCAATATTGATTTCAAATAGAGATGTTAGTGAAAGTCTGGGAGACAATCCGAATTTCAATTCAGCGCACTACGGCCGTATGCTAACCTAACCTATACTATACTAACCGTCTTTTTTTTTTTTTTTTGGCATGCAATTAAAGATTATGAACTGGACGATAAGTGGTTTCAACAAGACGGTGCCTCGAGCCACATAACATAATCAATTTTGGCTTTATTCATGAAAAGTTTCCAGAAAGCATAATTTCACGTTTTGGGGACGTCGATAGACTTTTTTTTATGGGGCTACGTCAAAGACCGTTTTTAGGCGGGCAGTCCCCAAACGTTGGATCATTAGAAAAACCATATTTGTGAAGTTATCGCCGAGATACCCCCAAAAATGTGCGAAAAAGTGGCAAAAACTACCTCAGAAAGATACACAGTCATTTATAAGACTGTATTTCGTACATAAATGGCAAGGTCCAAGCATTATAGTGAAATAAAAGTTTCACCGAAATTACAGCTCAATGTGTGTTTTACCGGTGTTTCTGCTAACTGCCTATTTTCTTTAGCTTAAATTGTAGGCTAAAACTGGTGCAATTATTTTAATGTTATGTTATACCTATACCAAGTACGATGGTTTCCTTTTATACTTTGAAGGTGATGAAATAGTTGTGGGTAAATAATTAAAGACATTTAAAAAAAACTGATACTAGATGCAACTACAATAATAAGAGGTCATTGATTATCAAATCCAGGATATACGAGTACGGCGATGACCTACAAATTCTGATTTTTCTGAAAATACCGACTACAATGTGCCTCAAAATGTTTTAGGCGCGAATAACCTTTGATGTTGATTCAGTCGGTCCTAATTGTTAAGTCCAAGATTCATCTTTTTACGATCTTTATAAGCATCACAATCGAGATTCCGTAATTTCACATTGTAATTTTAGTATTATGGTGTTACATTTATAAATGTATGAATTTATTATTATTTGTATCACTATCACTGTTTACAACTACTGTACTAATTACTGTATCATTGAGCAATTTTATTTACTGACGAATTTTAAATTGATAAGAGTACAATTTCGTTTCCATACTGAGAAATTACCTGACTGTACGATCCCGCGCTCTCAGAAATTTTCACAGCATTTAAAAATGTAGTCCGTCTTTAGAATTAAATGAATTTGAAATGGTATACAAACAACACGTTTCATAAACAGAATCAGAATCAAAATTATCTGTAATTTCGCTTCCGATGTATAAATGAATCAAAATTGTTTGTAGTTCCGTTTTGGATATAGTAAACGCATAAAAATTCAATGTTATTTTTATTTGGGTGACTAGTGGACCCGGCAAACTTCGTTCTGCCTTCAAAGGTGGCAAATTAATGATTTACAATTTTCAGGATAGATGGTTCTGTATTTAAATTTTTGTTAGAAAAGTTTGGTTATTTAAATGAATGCTTTTAATACTTTTCTTGTAAAGTTTTTAAAAAGTATTTAATTTAAGTCAATTTAATTGAGATTTAAAATTACTGCAACGCTTTCACATGTACAACGTTCTTTGTTTGTCTGTCGGGAAACATAGAAAAATGAGAAGTGAAATAAAGTCAGTATTTGAAAAACTTAAATTTTCCTATAACAGGATCAGAAATAATGGTTTTTTAATTTTTGATTTCTTCGGGTGGTACCACGCCTATTTGTCCAATCCAATCCATATTTGCAGCAGAACTTACAATATGTAAACCAAACTTATATACCAAATTTTGTTCAAATACCGTTAGCAGGAGCAGAAATATTGGATTTTTAATTTGTGGTTTGTATGGAAGGTACCACGCCCCATTGTCCAATCCCGCCCATATTTGCAGTAGCACTTAAGATATGTACACCAAACCTACACACCAAATTTTGTTCAAATACCGTAAGCAGGAGCAGAAATAATGGATTTTTAATTTGTGGTTTGTATGGGAGGTACCACGCTCCATTGTCCAATCCCGCCCATATTTGCAGCAGCACTTAAGATATGTGCACCAAACCGATGTACCAAATTTTGTGCAAAATACCGTAAACAGGAGCAGAAATATTGGATATTTAATTTATGGTTTGTATGGGAGGTACCACGCCCCATTGTCCAATCCCGCCCATATTTGTAGCAGCACTGGAAACATTTACTACAAACATTTAAAAAAAGAATTAGCCAAATCGGTGTAGCCGTTTTACAATTTTAGATAAATCGAAAAAAGTGGGCGTGGTAAATTTTTCTTTCCATAAAAACCGACGAACATTAAAAAAAATTATTCAATTCGGTCCAGCCGTTCTCAACTGATGTCTTTACCAACGATTGAATCATAAGCAATTCTTTGTTATTTTGATTCGGATATTTGAAATTGAAATAAATCAAAATTAGTTTTATTTCGTTTCGTCGACGGTCCGCGTCTGAAAATGATTATTATATGTATACTGCATAAGTCAGATTTGAATAGCAAAACAGTGGGGCATAAATCTCTTTATCAAAATGAAATCAAAAAGGAAACTGCAATTTGCCAAGGGGCATCACTTTCCATTTTAGAAGAATGTGCTTTCCACTGATGAAAGCATGTTTAATCTGTTTGGCTCAGATGGTAGATCGTATGTATGTCAAAAATGTTAAACCCACAGTAAAGTACATTGGTGGGGCTCATTTTCTGCATTTGGTGTATTACTTTTCATTGAGGGTATTATGAATCAAACCTGACTGACCCATGGTTAAAATGCACGATTATCATTGTTTGTGGGTTCGGATCCATAATACAACTACCTATTATTCGAGCTTTTAGCATGATGTCTCTGACAAACACTCCGATTAGCCGAATAACCGGCAAGTCTAATAAATGCTTCTTAAAAGAAGTCTAAAAATATAATGAGTGTAAGCTCACTGAATGTGAAAAGTTTTCCCATATCTCAATCATGAGATGCAAGGGAACTTGTTTTTTCTTTTATAAATCAGACTATGTATCTTAACATTTCAAAAGTTGTCTAGGTGAAGAATTCCATATTTACCAAGACAATGATTCAAAGTATAAAGCTAACAATGTGAGATTATGATTATTATATAAATACCACCCGAATATCAAGGATAAACCAGCTCAGATTTTCCACATGCACATTTCATAAAGAAAGATTTGAAGAGGACCCTTCAGGACGAATGGCAAACAATTAAAATTTGTTTTTGTGAGAAACTTGTTAAAAAAAGTACGCCATATTCATTACAGATTATAATAAAAAGCAAAGGCATGTATACAGAATATTAATATTTAAGATTATTTTACCTTTATTATTGTTTATTGTATGAGTAATTTAATTTTATTTTCAAAAAACCTAAGTGAATTAAAAAGTTAAGTTTGTTTAGTTGATTTATCGAATTAGTAAAATATATTTTAAGAACTTGCTTTAACTGTACGAGTTTCGGTTGTTCGAAAATTACAAGTACATTTTGCCCATTGCTGTCAATAAAAGTGAATATGTGTCACCCATCCCATCCGGCTTGTCTGTCTGGTCATCGTTGTTGATGTATACCTATTTCCCAATTTCGGATTCATATGCATGTGTCAAATGGGACATTTGCCCATTGACACTTTAAAAAAAAAATTCCTCCACATTTTTAATTAATCTCTATTTTACAATAATAACAAACAGGCCAGACACTACTGACACGACACGATAACAACACCAGCTCACATTGAAGGTGTAAATATGTACTGTACACATCGAAATCATACACACATATGTATCTACACACATACGTACATGTATGTACTAACGTTCAGCGGTTTATGAATGAAATGTAAACTAATCTATGTACTACGAGTACTCACTCGTACGATTACGTTGGGAACGAGTACCCACATCGAAAGTGTAAACACACATGCATGTATGGGTGGCTGACTGCATGTATGTACTACGTTCATGCGGCGACGCATTATCATCTACATGTGAATGAACACGAGCTGCTGGTTGCGTATTCGTTTTTGGTGTGCAGTGCACTGTCAACTACGTCGGTGTGTGTGTGTATGGGGCGATAATAGTATTAGTAGAGTACTTTTGTAGCATTTCTAAATTCATTCATAAGACAAAAATACAAATGGACGTACGAAATTGTTGAAAATTCCAAGTATTTATCGCTCTCAAATGTTGCACAATGTACGACTTTGATCAACAGTACACAATACGACCAGGTTCGTTTGCTCGCTCCCTTTTGGGTTACGTTAATTTCTGGTGGCTCATAAGAACAAAGCCACCTCAAGCTGTACATATGTATGTTTTGTGCGTATCTTTAATTATTTTGGTCGTCATTTTGAACATCAACAACACAACGAGAAACAAACTGCATCAGAGGATCATTTATACAGCGGTGGACAAATATAGCTAACATTTTGCCAAGAAACTCCTTGAGGTTTGTAGAAATTGTTATTATTATATAAAGATCTGTTAATTTGAGTCAGATTCTGCATTTTGTATTGTATTTTGTATTTTGTAAATTAAAGGCATTCTCATGGCGCCTAAAAGCATACATTTTTAGACGCACGAAGCTCCTTGATCCCGGGAGGTCAATGCTTTTAGGGAGCATATGAAACGAGAAAACAAACCTGGTTAGGACGACAAGTGTTGCTACACGATAGAGATATATTTCCAAACCAATTCCAGATAGTAAGTTAATTCAACACTTGGGTGTATGCCCTCATAATAACATGTTCTAACAGTTCGCTGTGATTTGACTGTGAACGATTTTTCGAATTTCGCGAGCTATGTACATTCGACTTTCGATTATTATTTTTTTTATGTTGGTACACTTGTCTTGAAGATATGTTTAGGGTTTCATCCATATAGTATGTTTAGTTTGTTTGTAAAAGACATAAATAAGACAAGTGCTTTGCGTGTTCGGCGATTCGGTTTTTATCTCCTCAACCGTCGCAAAACGCCGTCCTTTCATGGGTCTCTTCAATCTTGGGAACAGGAAAAAGTTACAGGGGTCAAATCTGGTGAATACGGTGGCTGAGGCATGATAACGGTGTTGTTTTTGGCCAAACAATCTCTCACATGGAAAGATGAGTGAGCAGGTGCATTATCATGATGCAAAAGCCTTGATTTTTTTTCCACAATTCCGGGCTTTTTTCCGTATTGCTTCACGCAAACGGCGCATAACTTCAAGGTAATACTCTTTATTTGCCGTACGACCTTTTAGTAAGCCTGGTAATCGAAGAAAACAGAGAGCAAAACTTTGACATTTGATCGAACTTCGTGTGCTTTGTTTTGGGACTTGGCTCTCCTGGACTCTTATTGCGACGATTGGGCTTTGGTTTCGATGTCATTGTCACCAGTTATGACGCTTTTAAGCAAATCTGGATCATCGTTGACATCATTCAACAATTCCTGAGCGATGCTCATGCGACATTGTTTCTTGTCAAAATTCAGCAATTTTGGAACGAACTTCGCTGCCACACGCTTCATGCCCAATTTCCGAAAAGATTGCATGGCATGAGCCAACCGATATGACGACATCCTCAGCAACTTCTCTAATTGTGATTCGACGATTCTTCATAACAATTTTCTTGACTTTCTCTCAACATTTTCATCAGTTGTTGATGTGCTGGGGCGTCCAGAGCAAGCGTTGTCATTCACATGATCTCAACCTTCTGTGAAAAGTTTGTATCACTTGTAAACATTTTTTTTGACTCAGAGTACTATCACCGTATATCACTGTCAACATTTCAAGTGATTTTGGGCACTTAATTCCATTTTTTACACAAAATTTGATGCAACTTCTTTGATCCATTTTTTTTTTTTTTCAAAAGCAGAAAATCGCCGAACACGCAAAACACTTGTCTTATTTATGCCTCTCACAAACAAACTAAACATGCTATATGGCTAAAACCGTCAACATATCTTCGAGACGAGTATACCAACGGAAAAAAAATAATGGAAAGTCGAAAGTACGTACCCCGTGAAATTTTAAAATGCATCTTATTTTTTTAAAAACACCTCGTATATGGAATTTATTTTATTTTATTTATTTATTTCTGGCCTGTAATTTAAAGCCTTCCGGCCAATTATAAGTAAATTACAATATGCAACAATTCATCATAATAAAAATTAAATATAAAATTTATAAAAATATGACATATAATAATATAATATAACATTATGATCGTTGAAGACAAAAAAAAAAAGTATGGAAAAAAAGACTAATTCAAAAGTTAGAAATTAATCGGAATATAATCTTGAAATATAAGATAATCGGTATGTAATAAAGGCTGCCCATAGTTTAATTGAAAACAAAATTTTACAGTAAAGTCTGAAAGTGTTGTAGAATGTGCCTTTTGTAAGAATCAGGAAATAATTTAAAACTTTTTAAATGTCTTGGTAGTAAATTGTAAATTCGAGCTACTCTTACTACAAATGCACGACCCATGAGTGTGGTTATTTTAGGAATAAGAAGCTGCTTATTACGAGTGGAATGTGAAAAATTAAATGAATTAAAAAGAAATTGAGGACTACACAATCGAACAACTTTATAAAACAACAGCAAAGACCTAAAATCTACATAATTTTTAAAACTACAACCCAAGAAGCGCTTAACATACGGTGTTATATGAACACGACGCTTCAGTGAGTATAAATATCTCATAACCCTATTAAACGCCATCTGAACTTTCCTCATAGTTTGTTTATTAGTGCCACTATATAACTCTAAACAATATAGAATACTAGGCATGATATAAGCATGAACCAATTAAATCGAATCGTCGGAAGAACATTTTTTATTTGAGTTTGGCACAAATAAAGAGGTCTTTTATTAAACTTCTGGACATTGGTCGATTGAGTTAGTTGAAACGTGCCTCTAATACGTACGTGATATTGACCTGTATGAGTGATAAATGTGATAAATGAATTACATATATAACTTCAAAAGCCACACCTGATAAATTACCAACAACTGGACAAATGTCATAGCTACCAAGTAAGTGGTACAGGCTTATATGTTTGACAGAGAAATATATCTTTGACGTACATGCATGGGAGTATGGAACAGTAGAGCTAAGTTTTTATTTGGGGGAGGGGTCACACAGTGCCACAATCTTGACAATTAGCGAAGCTATTAAGAGGAAACGAGACACATCACTCATTACTGTATAACACATTTAACGAAGTTTCTTTTTTATTCATCGCTCCTTTTTATTAGCTACTAGCCGACCCTGCAAACGTTGCTTTGCTTCAAATTTTAGCAGGAGCAGAAATAATTGCTTTTTAATTTGTGGTTTGTATAGGAGGTATCACTCCCCATTGTCCAATCCCGCCCATATTTGCAGCAGCACTTAAGACATGTACACCAAACCGATGTACCAAATTTTGTTGAAATACCGTAAACAGGAGCAGAAATATTAGATATTTAATTTACGGTTTGTATGGGAGGTACCACGACCCATTGTCCAATCCCGCCCATATTTGCAGTAGCACTTAAGATATGTACACCAAACCTACGCACCAAATTTTGTTCAAATACCGCAAGCAAGAGCAGAAATAATTGATTTTTAATTTTTTGTTTGTATGGGAGGTACCACGCCCCTTCGTCCAATTGGACCGAATTGTAAATCTAAACCATCCCGGGCACCACCCAGACGCATATACAAAAATTTATGCAAAGCGGTCCAGCCGTTTAGGAGGAGTTCACTGACAACGCCCGGACAGTAGAATTATATATATAAAGATATAATATGTTCTTTTCACGATAAAAAAAATTCCCGAGACATTGTTTTCTCTTGAAACGAAATTAGCGTATTGCCAGCATTTTTTTGTACGGTTTCATTTTGTATTTGTTTTTTTTATTGATTTCTAACAGTGAAATCTAAACAACGTATAGTTTTTTTTAGTTTTTTATTATTATTTCATTTCACAAGTTTGCAAGTATATTATTGAACAAGTTGTGGATGTTAGATCGTACAGAAAAAAAGTTTTCGACATTATGCACATTGAAGAGCTAATTACGGAAGCGCCAGTCTTTGTTCTTGACGGTATTTTGGTTACCTGTCGATGACTAATGTATTGATTTCACTTTGATAATCAGTTCTTCGATTCGCACCGTTTTTTGTACTTCCTCCTTTAGTTATTTTTTATTTCCTAATATTGCGCTATGAAAGACGAACAATGTCGAGATACTAATTACATGCTAAATTTAATTCGGGACCTTATTTCTGCTGGTTAAATATTACCACATCAAACAAATAGAAAAATTGTTTTTTCCTAGCAGGCTGCAGCATTGCCCTGTATACAACAACCATTTCTCTCGACACTATGCATCGTATCAGGTTGTCTGAGCGTGGTTTCTCATACCCAAGTAGGGTTTTTGCACCAGTTATGATAGAATGAGCTATATGTTGCCACTGTGTGTCGGGAACATCAGGATCAGGAACGTTTAGTTGCAGTAATTGGAAGAGTGTAAGCTGTGACTATCTCAGTGGTATGCAGCCTAGCGATATCTATCTTTCTTTGTGCCTTGTTACGTACGTTTTTCGTTCTGCTCAGTCTCGTGCATACCTTGGCTTTTTCAACTAATTAATTTAATTCCCATGATCTGAACACAGAAAAAATATATCTTAATCTTACCTATTTGTGTATCTTTAACTTCTGTGAGAATACTTGTTATGATTCTCACCTTTTGTAAAAGTAGATAAGGTATTCCAGAAAATTGGTTGATTACCGACTTAATTTCAATTTAGGACAATCCATTCATAAATTCATAAATCTACAAATCTCCCCCACTTATCCTTATTCGATTGTCTGCCAAGTTTTTTTTTTTTTATCTAGTACTACAGATTATAATACCACAATCTTGAAATTTCATAAGCACTTGAATGTAAATGGAATGTTTTTTGTTGCTTTTTTGTACGTCACTGTATACGGAATTCGTCGAATTTCGTGAGAGAGATACCACTGCACCGTCTTATCTCACGTTAACATTTTATCACTCTCCTCAAGAATGAAGTCAGTAAGAAAACATGTCACACAAACAGGTCTTAAAAACAATAATAAGAATTATTTATACAATAGATTAAAAAGAATTTGAAGAATTTCATAATGAACACTACCACAATCAACATTTACACGACGAATGCCGAAGTGTAGAATACGTTGAAAGAGGTGAACTTCTTCTCTGACAATGGAGATTATTAGGCAATTAAAGCTGAGCAAGCATGTGCTTTGGTAGAATAAAAAAATTACATCTTGTAGATAAAATGAATGAAAGACAGCTATTTTGTCCCGTTGTTTAGTATTTTTATTTGAACCATCAATAGTGACCGATCTCAGTGAATTTGTAAACATGGATAAAATTAGTCACCGTTATGTAATTCAATATTTCCATTTGGAAGGTCTCAATCCAACCAATATTAAAGCCGAATTAAATTCTACTCTGTTCTTTCGTTTACGACTGTAAAATATTAGGTAGCAGAGTTTACATGAGGCCGTATGAGCGTAGGAGCCAAGACGATCTTCGCAGTGGCCGAGGTGTTCACGTTAGACACGGTTAAGAAAATCCACAAAATGGTATTGAACGGTCGTCGGATGAAGGTACGTGAGCTAGCTGAAATGATAGACATTTCAAAAAGTGCTATACATCGAATATTGACCGAAGATTTGAAGATGAGAAAGTCCGCGCAAGATGGGTGCCGCGCTTGTTTTCAATAGAGAAAATACATCGTTGTGAAAAAATTTCAGTAGAGTGTTTGGCGATGTTTCACTGCAATAAACCCGAATTTTAGCGTCGATTTATAACCATGGATGAGGTATGGATTCACCACTTCCTGAGATAAAGGAAAGGTCAAAGCAGTGGGCTGGAGTAGGAGAATCATGTCCAAACAAGACGAAAGCGGTTCCATCTGTAAGAACAGACATCATGGTGTCTGTTTTTTGGGATGCGCAAGGAATTATTTTTATTGATAATCTTTAGAAAGGAAAAACCATTAACGCTGAACGTTATGCTAATTTATTGCAGCGTTTAGATGATGAAATTATTCAAAAAAGGCCGCATTTTATGAAAAAGAAAGTTTTGTTTCATCAGGACAATACTCTAGTTCACACATTTAATATTGCGAAAGTTAATGAATTAAAGTTCAAATTGCTCCATCACGCAACTTATTTGCAAGATTTAGCTCCATCGGATTATTTTCTATTTTCATATTTAAAAAATGGTTCAGTGGTAGGCGATTTGCCAACAATGAAGATGTTGAGTCTGCGGTTGATGGCTATTTTAAGGAGCTTGACAGTTCTTACTATAAACAGGGTATAGAAGCCGCTGGAAAAAATGTCGCTGTAGAAAGCATATTGAACTAAAAGGAAATAATGTTAAAACAAAATATTCCCCTTTTTTTGCGTCTTTTTTTGTAAGGTAGGCTAGTTTTGGGATCGACCTCATATCTGTATATTTTTGTTAATTCAAATAAAAGCAAACCTTGCATAATTGTTGTTGGAGAGAGCTTTACAAACATAACTATTTTCTATGTTTTCTTTCAAAACTATCCTATCTTCTGCCAGCATTTTTTTTTCTTTAAATACGGTTTTTGGACCGCTTTTCGAAACCTCTTGTCAAAAAATGCAGTGAGTGCACTCTGCCGATATTTCATGCCGATCGAGTTGCATCATAGGTGTACGATTATACACTGTCGCAAACACTGCTGGGGATGACATTTACAAACGTTATTCAACTTTGATTTCTTGCGGTCTTTAACGTTTTACAACCAGATGTTATACAAATAATGCATGAAAATACACTCGTTGTAGACGACATATTAATTGAGCGTATATTTATCCCGTTTTATGATTTCCGTTCTCTTAGGTTCTGTTATTTGATATTTAGTGCAGCCGTGTCGTCACTGCGGTAGAGCAAATACACTAATGACGGCGATAGTGTGGCGTTCCACACATTCATAATGCTGTGTGCTCTAGTAAAGCTCGTAATAACAGTTACAATTGTTTGACCAAATACCAACTCGCTTCTCCATGTACCTGGAATATGAATGAATGAATTATTTGGTTTTATTACTGTTGGTTAATTTCCACTCTCCGCCGTTTGCTTGCTATTGCTGTTAGCAGTAGTGGTGGGGGTACCAGATTGATCAATGCCGTTCGACAGTAAAAATTATTTTAACGATCTCGTACACTCAAAATATGCCCCAGATGAATGAATGGAATGTGAAAAATGTGTGATCGTGGCAGTTTTATTATCTTTTTTGTGTTATGTTATGCCTTGCTTTTCTTTTCAGCCTTAGTTCAAGTTATTGATCCATGGATTTTTTTTCTGTATTTTGTTCGTTCATACAGCTACAAACCGATCATGACTTCTTTAAAGATATCCATAAACTTTTGTACGAACAAATATGTGTGTTGAAAATTATACGCACAAAGAACTGCGGTTTTTTTAACTACTTGACTATGTAAACGTTTGGAATATTTGACATCTTCAGTATTAATTTGTTACTTTTTTTTAATGTCCTTCATTAAACCAAATTGCAATAGACATTGAAAATGATTGTGCTATAAATAAAGGTTGTGACAAGCGCTGGCACATACTTTTGATGAAATATCGACGAATTTTCGATAAAACTTTAAATATCATTAAAATAAATAAAATATCATTAATTAAAATATCAATTTAAAGAGAAGCATTTATTGATATGTTTTAGTACTGTAATATAAAAATTATTCAGAGCCGAAATAAAGTATGGTATATATATATATATACAGTAATAAAAATCTGAGATATAAAACTTGCAAATATATTTTAATATATACGAGGTGTGATCAAAAAATAACCGTTATTTTAAATTTTTTTCAAAAAGTATTTATTTATTCTTCGATTTCTATTTTATTTCCTTTAAAGTAGTTCCCCTCAGATGTAATACACTTGTGCCAGCATTACTTTTAATCCTCAAGACACTTCTAAAATGCGCTTTTTGGTATCGCCAACAGCTTCTGTTTCGATTTTTCCTTTATCTCCTCAATCGTAGCAAAACGCTTTCTTTTCATCGGTGTCTTTAATTTTGGGAAGAAGAAAAAGTCAAAAGTCAAGTCCGCTGAATACGGTTGTTAAGGCATGCTTGCGGTTTTGTTTTTGGCCACGCACAATCATCGATGTGTGAGCTCGTGCGTTATCATGGTGCAACATCCATGATTGGTTTCTCCACAATTCTGTGCTTTCTGACGAACTGCTTCGCGCAAACGGTGCATAACTTCAAGGTAGTACTCCTTATTGACCGTACGACCTTGTAGCAAGAACTCATTATGCACTACGTCATTACAATCGAAGAAAACAGTGAGCAGAACCTTCATATTTGACCGAACTTGACGTGCTCGGGCGACCAGGACGAGCATCGTCATTGACATCTTCTCGGCCTTCCTTAAACCGGTTATGTCATACTTGAACTTGTGTTCTGCTCATAATAGACTCGCCAAGACGCCATAGTCAACATTTCAAATGTCCTTGCACATTTAATTTCATTTTTTTTTACACAAAACTTAATACAGTTTCTTTGATCCATTTTTTCGAATATAAAACTTCGAAGAGCACACTAAAACACGACTAACCTTTTTATCTATCAAAAACAAACTGACAATCCAAAATGGCTGATATTATCAACATATATAACAGACACGTGGACCAACATAACAGAAAAAAAAATTCGAAAATCGAACATATGTAACTCACGAAATTTGAAAAAACCGTTTTTTTTATCACACCTCGTATATATGTATGTATGTATATTTATGTATATATATTACAGTTATACAGCGTTATCCATTTAGTGGTTTCAAAACTGCCGGTCTGGCAAGGTTGTCAGTTGTTAAATACCTGTCATCTGAAGTGTTATTTATTTTGTGAAAGGTTTGCCATTTACGAACATAAATCGTTTAACAACTGATGAATGCGTAAAAAAATAGTTAAAACTTACTACAAAAGTGCTGATTTAAACGTGATTCACCACGACCGATTTCGGCTTTATTGCATGAGAAGTCTGTGGAAAGCATCATCATCAAAGACCTTGTTTACGCGAATAATCCCCAAACGTACCGGCCGAAATGTACGTAAAAGTGATCGAAAACTACCTCGAAAGGATTCACTGCTGCAACCAACCTAGAAGCGGTCATTTAAATGACATTGTACTTCATAATTGCAAAGTCCAAGCATTATAATGAAATAGAAGTTTCATCAAAACCATAGCTTTATGTGAGTTTTATTTAACATTAATTTTGAAACCGAAAAATGGATAACCCTTCACAATGTTTAAGGAAAAAAGCAGCTTACGATTTTAAAGATCGAAATATTAAATATTTATGAATAAATATATGTGTTTATTTTTTTAAATTACAGTTATTTGGTTTTACTTGTCGGTAATTTCCCATTCAGCTTGAGGTCATTAATAAAACTTTTTGCTTTTGTATTTTCTCCCAATATTTGAGCCAACTTCGCTGATCAGCTTCGGGGGTCTAACAAAAAAAGTTTGCAATCAGATTGCATTCAAAATAATAACAGCTTTTAATTTTTTTTTACTATTAACTCTCGAAAAAATGGAAACGAAAAATTATCTGTACCATCTTTATAAATAATTTTTCGTTTCTATTTTGCTTTTGTTCGTTTATTTAGAGCTCATTTTAATCGAATGGATTTTTAATTTGTCCTGCCTGACTGACAATCGGTCATACGTCTGGTAAACGAGGAGGCACATAGTGTATGTAGCACAAATCCCACAGCCATTATTAGGAAGAATGTACATTATTGCTATTGGCCGTAATGTTTTGGTAACATCTTGAAGCTAAAGTCGCCTTTATATCTCCACTAAAGTCATTTATAACAAATTCATGGATGAATGCACAGTACGGCACATAGTAGAATAACAAGATGCCGAGGGGCAAATATATTAATCCGGTGTATTCAGTGTCTTTGAATACATATAAGTTCTCTTATAGATACTCTTTAGTGTCAGGAATTTGCAAAAATAAAAATTTTGTATTCTTTTTTTTGCGTTGATTAAAGCCAGTACAGAAATTTCTGTCAGGTGAGCTGACTTACAAAAGTGTTAGAGACGCTTTAAAAGTCTAATTGAAGGCTGTTATTACATCCAAACTGAATCTTGCATTATCTCCACACGAAAAATTGTCAGTATAGAGAAGCGTAGGTGGATTCAAACAAAATAAAAAAACTGCGGATATTCAGTAATGCTGATTTTGTAATGCATCAAATATCAAAATTCCTGCATTTTCTCGTTTTCATTTTTAAAACGTAGTTTACCAAACTCTAATTCAATGCAATAGCTTGAAAATGTAAAGCTAGGGATATATGAACTAACCTGGGAAATTCAGCAATACAGTCAATATAGTGAACTTAAATCTAGGCTAATGCAACCTACTAAGTAAAAACTAAAGAGGAATGTGTACCAAATTTAACTAAATTTAGCGCAACTAAATAAAAGATGTGAACTTAAAAATTTATATGCATTAGTTACATCGGTCTTTTATGTAGTTGGTTGATTGGTTTTTTTAAATTCTACCAAATATCATAGACCAATGCGAATGAAAAGTTACAGTCGAAAAATTAAATTTCGGAAAATTTATGACAGAAGGATGGATCGGTATATATATTCTATTTATAAGATTTACAACGGTCATCGCGTCAACAATCAGACGGAAGAACATCGTTCAATCAACTTAAATAGTTATTATGAAACTCATTTGCCCAAAAGGTACTTGGTACTTTAAACTCTCCCTTGTGAGTATTTTAAAGTTTTTGTATCAAATAAGAGGCTTGATGTTTCTTAAACTTTACTATTAAAAATTAATTTATAAAACTATAACAAGTATTTACGGCTACGGTTATTAAACATTAAACTGTACTCTCGATGTTGGCATGAGTCTGATATCCCACTTTTCAATAACTCATTTTTCTATAAATATGACCGCTAGGGAGTATATTCCAAATATATTCTTGAGAATAGCGTATGCTTCACCTAACATATGAAAACTTTATAGAAATCATAAAAGTTTTCGAACTCTACAGTGACTAAAATCGGGAAAAATTATCCGAATCTGTAGCTTTAAATATATTTGAAACAATATTTACAATTTTAGCAAAAGCGAAAATGTCATACTTTGTCGCTCTTAATTACTTATTCCCTTTTTTTATTGTTTCTCCCGCTCTCTTCCCATAGATATTACAAAATTTGCATTCAATGACGACAAGCAATTGATAGTAAAACAATGACCATCACCACAGAGGAGTACAATACCAGAGAAGCTAAATTATTTGCAGATAATAATCTAATGGCCAAGAGACGAAAATTATATCTATATAAGTGCAGCGGTTTACTGGAAATGCAAAATGTTGACGGACCGGTAACCGGAAATGCATCGCCAATGACATCACAACAACCAACACAAACTCAGCATACATCAGCATCATCCACGTTTCCATCCAATGTACAAAGTTGTAGCAAAAGTTTTGTTCACATTTCTCGCCAGCGAGAACACCTAGAAAATATGCAGCAACAGATGTTAGAGGATTGCGGAATATATGTGGGAGCTTTACGGTCAAAAAAACTTCCTACAACTACACCTACGCTTAATAGTCAAAGGACGTCTTTGGCGAATCAAGTGACTCTTGACAATAGTCTAAGTTGCTCATGTACAAATCACTGCCGCAGTTGCTGTTGTAGCAACACTAGTTGTAGTAAAAGAGATGGTTGTTGTAGGCTTACTGGAGAGACGACCAGGTCTGCGATACCATCGGAATCATTCGGCAGGCAAGAGCTAAGCATTCCGTCCAGGAATTCCTATTATATATTAAGTGAAACGAATGACACCGATGTTGGCAAAAGATCAAACGAAGCCCCAAGGCAGCACTGCCGGCGAAGTGCATTGTTCTGCTCCTGTCTTAACAGCGCCTCCCGTTTGCTCTTATGCTCCCACAATGCAACTCCTTCCAACCACAGCAGCAACTGCTGTTGTCAGAATTACTTAACAGAGCCCACAACGCTGACGTCAGTAAAATCTACAAGCGCACCTGTTGAACGGTTTGGTTCAAAATTCGTAAATTTCGCTGAAAGCTTAACAGCCCCTTCCTGTTCATCACCAACGTCCCTAAACGAAGAATCGTTTAGTAAAAGATCCACTCAAAACAGTTCATCATCGTCGATTTTACAGAGTTACACCCGACGACTTCTAGCACGACATTTACAAACTGCTTATGCGATATTTGAAATGTTAATAGCTCTACTGACCATGGCGATACATTCACGGCGATTCGATGAGTCTATCAATAGTGGGCAAAAGCAACTACAACAACAACATTACCCTCAAAAGGAACAAAGACTGATGACACATTTCAGCAACAACGGCGCAAACAATAACAACGACGGTGATGATAATCCTTATTATATGTGTCATCGAGAAGCCCAGAGACAGCAACACCAACACCACCATCACCATAGAGATCAAAAGCAATCACATCAAGCGGCATCGTCATCATCACATAACCATCACCATTCGAGACGTCAGATGAAAAAAGGGCTCCATCACCATCATGTGCTACCGAATTTTACTATACTTTTAATGATTCTATCGTTCCTATCGCTGTTTTTTGTCCCCTCATCACAAGCCCTGGCCACGTCAATGGAATCGTCGTTAGAAACAGCATTAACGACGAGACTTACAAGATCCACTGATAATTCAGTGACATCGCCATCATCATCGAAAAGGTCAACGGACAATGTTCGACTAAGCCGGCCAGAAACTGGTAAGTACCTTAAAGAATGCTATTTACGAGAGTGGTTCAAAATGTCAAAGACTTATGACGAATTATTTTGCAAAATGTCCATTGTTTTTATAATCACTGTATTTTAAAATGTTTTGAAATCCTTAAAATAGTCATTACTGTTTCCGCCATGCAATTTCTTCAGGTATGTGCACGAAAAATAGTTCTTGAGAGAAAATCATATAGAAAAGCTCGGTGATGTACCAAAATTAATGGAGAGATTTATTACTGTCAAGTCAAGTCACTTATATCATCGAAACAACAGGCCTTTCTTAGAGCAAGTTCTATTGTCACTAATATTCTTCAATTTACGAGTCGTATTTTCGGAGTTTGTTGCAAAGAAACTCGGATTTTAATTGGGTACATCATGATATTTTAATAATGATTTCGTATTGGATTTCCTCAAAATCTCCTTTTCTTTAACCAAATCGTACCTATTACATATAATATAACAGGTAACGTTTCGTAATGTGGGGCTTAAGGTAGTGATTGATACATCTGGAGATTCCCAGGATAGTCATTTGGTGAGTTCCTTGGAATTTTCGTTATATTTGATTGATCTCCCCCAAAGTTATTGAAAGTAGTAGCATTATTATGTACGCTGATGATGTTAAATTATTTTATAGTTGCCCACAATGACATTGATCTTTTTGGGGGAATGTTGTAGACATAACATAATGGAGCTGAAGTTTAAAAAGTGCGGATATGTGTTTTTTATCACGGTATATGAACTATTTCTAAACTTTTTATTGGCGGAATTCTATTGGACTCAATTTCCATGGTCTTCGATCTTGAAATGCTGATAGGTAAGAAAATGGATTTCATTGGCATGTAAGTATGATTGGCAATAAGTCAAGATCTACACTTTGTTTCATTAAAAGATGGCCAAAGGAGCTTTCCCCATTTTACAAAGTTGTTATACTTATATATACATCCTTGCCATCGGCTGCATACAGAAACAAATGACCTTGCATCCCATGAATAAGATACGAGAGAGCTTCTCACATTCAGTGAGCTTACATTCATTCTATTTTTAGACCCACTCATTGGGGAACTGCAGTTTAATGACGATTTTGAACGTCACAGCTTGAGAAGCACTTATTAAACTTATCGATTACTCGGCTACTCGGAAGTGTTTATCAGACACATCGAGGTGAGTGCGATCATGTGAACGATAGTTACGTGTATTGACCACCTAACTAACCATCGCGCCACGTTCGGTCACACCAATTTTTGTTATTCTGCTTTTGCGGTTTAGGCTGGAGAAACGATAGGAACTTTCCTCCGTATAAGAGCAGATTGAAGATCATCAAACTTCCAAAACTTAAGAGTAGAACGATCGTAATTGGTGTTGATTTTGTGTGTAAACTCTTGAATGTTTATTCGTTACTTCTACTGTCAGAAACGAATTTTAACGTTCTCCGCCCATTATGTACAGCCAAATTTTATTTTACCTTAGAAAATATGAAAAAATTATTAATTTTTTCTCAACTTCTTAATAACTAAAGCGAAGAGCAAAAGTTGCATTATTTTTAAAATAATATCAGTGATGATTTTTCATATTGACTTATGCCACTAAGTGATATCATAAAAAATGTTCACGTTGTCTCTCATAAAGACTGAGGCCGTTACAAAATCTGTACATGGATAAGTTTCTGATTCTTCATAAATCTTTGAAATTATTCAACTCACACACAATCTAAATTCTAAATTCATTGATACGTGTTACTTATAATGTAAAGCCTAGTTCAAAACCCCGAAAATAAGTAAGGACTACAAACTAATATATACATATATATATATATATATATATATATATATATATGTAAAGTAAATAAAATGTTTTCAGGAGTTCATTATTTACCTAAAATGTAAAATATTTTTCAAGAGATGTTAGGAAAGCGTTTAGAAATATTATTCCTAATTCTGCTAAAAGTTTGGTGCTTATCACGAGGGAAGTATTGTGCCACAACTTCTATGTTTTACCTTTTAATAGAATTTTTGGGCTACGCTTCCATTCCCGTACATTGTTATACCCTCGGTCTCCCACTTTTTCCTCAAGCGGCTTTTCGTTTAAATAGGTAGTCTGCTTTTCACAATAGGACGCAATTGGAATGGTTGCAGCGTTGCCATGTTTGTGAGCTTTGTTGCCACTGGCACTGTGTATCGGCAATATTAACATTAGGAGCGTTTTGCCGTAGTATTTTGTTGTTCGGAAAGTTCGTTCGATTAACTCGTTAGTTCGTCACTTCTCATGACGTTGAGTTCCTTCAAACATTAAGCTTCCTTCCACCCTTTCTCTAAACTGTTTACTATTGTTTATTTGTGTTCTCGTTCCAGTCGTGAGTGGTTATAGCGTATTAAAAAAAATTTAAAAACTGGAAAAATTACCGAAAAAGAGCATTTTAGGCATATTATGCTGTAATATTCCCGAAAAGGAAAAACGGCATCTGAAGCCAGCCATAAAATAAAGTCTGTTTATGAAGAAAACGGACCAAATGAAGGAAATTGCCAGAAATGGTGTAAAAGATTTTCTACAAGCGACTTCTCCCTAACGGACACTCTCAGATCAGGACGACCAAAATAAACTGTTTCCGAGAACTGTTAGGGAAATAGCTGAAATAATAAAAAAAAAAAATAAAAAATTAGTCTCAACCAAAACCATCTCAAAAGAACTCGGATTTGTGAGCAATCTCGATGTGTGGTGGGTATCTCACTCTCTCACCGAGGCCTCACACTGCCTTGCAGACCCGTCAGAAACTTTCAGAGCTTGGGTGGGAAGTTTTACCTCACCCACCGTACTCCCCAGACCTCGCCCAGTCCGACTATCACCTATTTCGCAGTCTGAGGAACCACTTGAAGGATTTGAATTTCCACAACGACGAGTAAGTGAAAAATCCAATCGAATTTATTAAATTAAAATATAAAGATTAAAATAATTATTTTCTTGCATATACACTTGTAAATAATTTTTTTTTAAAACCCGAACGAACTTTCCGAACCATCCGATAATTGAAACAATTTGTTGGATAGGGTACGACTCGAAAACGTGTAGATTAGGGATTTGATCACGTAGTTTTTTCACTCTGTTTAATCTTATCTGCAAGTCTACGTTAGTAGCACGGCTTATACTCACTATGCTATTGCTGATTTGCCAAATATGCCAAACAATCTGTTCCAAAGAGAACTATAAAATATACATATATATACATTTTTTTTCTGAATTGTTTTACTATTTTTTTTTTATCTTCACCCATTATAGGGGCATACGTTACATGTAATATTTCATCTTTTTTTTTTTGAATTAAGTGAAATTTTAGTTTTTTTATTTTATGCCCCATGTCAAACTTTTTCATAATTTCAATTTATTGTATGACGTGAAAAAAAATATGCGATACCGGAGAACGGGTTTTGGAAATAGGAACGCTCACTTAGGAACTTATTTAGGAGAATCTTCCATTTAAAATGTGCTTTCAAAGTTCTGGTGTCATCGAAAAGGGCTTAAATTCAGCCCATGCAGTTTTTCAGATATCATTGCATTATCAACACCATATTAAACTAACGAACGTGAAAAATTGAATTTTTCACATTCGTTAGTTTCCAGTTCTACTCTATAATGAATTTCTTGTGGCATTGTGTCGACGCGCTAAGGAAAACGGAATGGCTCGAATCAGCAATTGCATTTCAACGAATTTGCATCCGTGTTGCAGTTTTTTTTGTTCTCCTGAAAAAACAAACAAAACAAAATCTCATTCGTTAGTTTAAGATGGTGTCGACGATATCGTTATCACTCCACTATACATAATAATCAACACATTTGTGCCTACTGTTATTGACAGGTACTGCAGTCGAAAAATTCATGAAATTCTGCATTTTCGAACTTTGCGTTACTTGCCGAACTAGCTAGGAAAAACTGCAATTATTTGTCGGTTATAAATCGTGGTAAGGCATATGCTATATACAATTGTAACATTTTTAATAACTTCCATACAAATATAGTGCACAAGTTTGGTAGTTGCGGACTTTTTATATTTTTCAAGGGTTTTCATTTATCTAGTTTACATTGCGCCACGTTCGGTCACATAAATTCTATATAATGTTTTAAATTTTCCCTCATTTAGGTAATTATCAGGAAAATGACAATACTGCTTTGCCGCTAACGTTTAGACAGACGAATAATTAAAAAAAAAAACTATTAATTGGCATCGTATTATGCACATATACCAAAAGGGTACCTCATATTTTCGGCTTCGGTCGATAATAAACTTTTTGTTTATTCTACTACATATATTCGAAATGAGACTGTTTGCTTGCGTACATATATGTGAAAATGAAACGCAATAGCCGTAACCATAATTGAGTATTTCCGACGTGAGCGCGAGCATTCATGTTGCGATCCTGGCGGGGAGCTAAGCTAGTATACGCATATGTCTAATTGTTTAACGAATTTAGTGTTGTGTTAATTATCAAATTAACAATACTGCATGGCGTAATTGCGGGGCAGTGGGGGAGGTGAAACAAAGATTAGAAAAATGTTATGGTTTAATCAATTATTAGAATAGATGAGATGATATCTTGCAGTGTTGTAAGACGCAATAGCGTAAAATGTATGAGTACGTGTAAAACAAACCATATGTGTAAAATTAGTGATTCTTATTAGAAAATATAATTTAATAATGAATGAGGAGGACGCCTTATTGACTGTAATATTAAAGTGTTAAACTTTTCTCTCCCCTTTCAACAGTTTGTAAATCCATTGATATACGCAACACTCCTTCACAAATGCGCCAACTGGCCAATTGCACCGTCATTGAGGGGTTTCTTTTGATAAGCCTTATTAACAGTCGATCGTCCGAAGAGTATAATGAAACTTTTCCTCTTTTAACTGAAGTAACGGATTACATAATTGTGTTTCAAGTCTATTACCTACGTTCGTTAGGTCAGATATTTCCCAATTTAAGCGTAATACGGGGACGAGAATTATTCGAAGGATATGCGCTTTTCGTCTACTCCAATGCACATATTGAAGAGTTGGGCCTATCGAAATTGACGACAATATTAAGGGGCGGAGTGCGTATTGAAAAGAATGATATGTTGTGTTTTGTAAAAACTATCGACTGGTCTGAAATTGTGGTGAACAATACAGAAGTTTACATTGAAGTGAGTATAAATGTATAGAAAAGCAAAGCGCGGTCATTTATTTCTTATCTTTTCTTACAGAATAATCGCGATCCCATTGAATGTCCATCTTGTCCCGGAGATCAGTGGAACAGCGCTGCTTCGTTACCCAATGAATTAGTGTGTAAACAACATCGCGGACGTCGTAATTGTTGGAATAGCAAATCTTGTCAGAAATGTAAGACATTAGTATGCTTTTGAGCTATAGTTATAACTTACCATTACAAACACCATTATTTTGCAGTTTGTCCTGAAAGGTGTCGAGGCAACTGTCTCGACGAAAACACCTGTTGCAATGAAGATTGCCTGGGAGGCTGCTCCAAGGATGACGTTAACGACTGTATTGTCTGTCGAAACTTTTCCATTAACAATACAGACTGCACCGAACAATGTCCGTCAAATTATTATAGCGTAAGTCTGGTGAATGACGCACTAGTATTACAATTTTGAGCATAAACTCATTTTCACAAACTATTTAGGCCAAACCAAAACAAAATTGCACTATATATTTTTAAAAGTTTTCGAACTTGTGAAAGAAGAAAATATAAATCTTATGTAGGAACTTTCGAACTTGCCACATATTATATTCTATATTGATATAACTTTGAAAAAGGGAACATCTTCTGTTAAAATATTTCCTCTGGAACAGTAATTTATCATTATTTACAGTACAGGTTAAAACACCTCATTGTGCGTTTGAGTTATATTGCCTCGTACATTAAGTTCTTAAGTTGAAATATGGTGATTTCCGCTTTATTTATATTTTACAAATATGTGAAAGCTCATTTATTTTCCAATCTTAATATCTAAGAAAATGCATAAATTTAGAAGACACATTCAGTGATTGTGTTTTATAAGAGAATTTATAATACACAAGGAAGCAATTTTTTTTTTTTTTAAATACTATCTCAAATTCAAAAATTGATACTCAAAATTTGATGCAAACTATTAGGCTAACTTCAATTACTATACTATACATGCACATTCGCGTGATATTCTCTTTTGCACTGTAATATGTACTGTTACCATAATATTTTCCTTTAGTTTCTGAAACGCCGCTGCTTGTCAAGCACAGACGAATGTCTACGCATTGGTTCTATATTCGAAAATGGCAAACAACGACTTCTTGTACCTTACAATGGCAGCTGTACCACGGTTTGTCCAAGTGGCTACGTGAAGGACAAAGAAAAAATGACGTGTGTCCAATGCCAAGGGAAGTGCATCAAAACCTGTGAGGGTACCTTAATCGATGGAGCTGCACGAGCAAAAGAGATGCACGGATGTAATTTAATAAAAGGCAGCCTAACCATAATAATCAAAAGAGCAAGTAAGTTATATAAATGTGTACATGTTAGAGAATGCATCCGGGGAGTTGTGGGAAATTTATATATTTTAATTATGTTTCCACCGAAATTTTGTTCGGGAATCTCTGGAAATTTTGCGAATCCAAAAACTAGAAAATAGTAATAAGCGTAACCCACATATACTACATAGTTTGGCAGGTTTATAAGTACTGCAAGACTGTAAGAAATATAAATATTTGTATATTTTTAACTAAATCCCAATATTAGATTTGATGCTCATAGCTTCTAGAGTATACAGTATTTAACTCCGGAACTGGTTAATTTTATAAAGTTATTACCAGGGACCTTGATGGTTATGAATAATGTTTATATAAAACTTTTTATTATTATTTATTGATTCTTATAACATTAATAGTTATTACTTTTGATTTTCGTTATAAAAAATTACATATAATAAATATTTTTGAGTTTTAAAATAGAAATTAAAAGTGATTATTAAAAATTATTTTTATTTTTAAAAATCATAAGCTGATGGTATTCATGATGGTATTTATTTGACAAATCAGAAATAAAAATCAACCAGTGACTTATTTTCTCAATCATGAAAATAAAAATCGAAAATGTCGGAACATCTTCTTTGAAAAATAAAATGGATACTTCGACTTTGAGTATAATTTAGTATTATTAGTATTGTTTTTGTTCCGAATTGGCGTCTAAAATTTCGAAGTGTGTTTGCCTTTCCTGGGCATCTTAGGCTACAGTAAGTCTTGATTGGACAAACGGATATGATGCTACTCATACAAATAACAACTTTGAATAATCATCTCTAATGATCTGTACACATGCTACTAGCATAAGAGTAAAAAGTGGGTGATATTCCTCCTTTTAAAAAAAATCCCTTTTAACCAAAATAGCCGATCTATCGCGATACAAATTTAACAATATATTAATATCAATTACGAAGTCATATTAGTATGTTAACATTGAAGCACTCCTCATGATATACTAAACGTTAAAATATAAGATTTTTTACATATTCCACTAGAGGCTGCCACTCTCTTTAAAAAATCATTGTTGTAGCCATAGTAAAGGACCGAAAATGTATAAAATGTATGTATATGTTTTTTATTACCATTCTATGAGTTACAACTCAAGTTTTAATATAATATGGTTTTTTTTTTGCGGAAAAGTTTACATTTATTCTATACATTTTTTTTTTATTTTATTGATTTTTGAAAGTAAAAAAATATATCATGATGTTTATTTTCGACTTTTAAAAATAAAAGTCAATTATGTTGTTTATTTTCGACTTTTAAAAATAAAAATCATTTTTAATTAATATTTTTAACTTTTATTGAAATCTCGATAATATTTTTGCAAAAAAGTAATCAAAAACATAAGTGCGTCATGTTTATGAAATACATAGAAAGCAAACATTTTCATGCACATGATGCATATGTGGAACTTTTCTGTCCCAGCAATTTTTCAAGTTAAAAATCAACCTAATAAACGTTATTTGCGGTCCACAGTTATTATACGAAAATTTAGATTATTTATCGGCAAATTACGGTAGATGTTTTAAAAATGTTTTAAGATATTTTAAAAAATATTCATTTAAATTTTTTTTAATTGTAGGCATATTTCGAAATTTTTTTTTTTTTTTTTAATTTTTAAATACCTTTTATTAATATTAAATTGTAAACAAAAATTGTTGACCTTACGCTTACACATTTCCAAAATTTATTTTTACATGTATGTAATATATCCATTTGAGTTCCGGTGAATGAAAAAGCATTGCGTGATTTTCCATGATAAATCCTTTCTCTTCTAAACAAAAAAAGAAATTTATTTACGACATTGATAATTTTCGAAACGGTTTTTTGGACAGTGCTGTACTTTTTGGACACGCATGTATGTATTTGGAACCTTAAAACAGTTTTCAATTCTACTAGACAGTTAGATTTTACTCATGCAGCTTTCTGTAAAATTGGTTTCAAAACTTGCGGAAAAGGTGATCGAAATATTTTCCACTATATCCCTGGGCATTACATACCCCCCAAATACGTATCCACATGGATCTATTTCCGATTAAATGGCAAGTCAAATTGATTTCAGAAAAGTCACTAATTTTATGAACAGACAGTTTTAATATTTCATTTAAGAAAATGCCTAATTTTAAAATAATTATTAAAAATACCACAAGCTATGGTGATCTTAGCCAAAAGCAAAACTAAAGAAATTCCAGTCTTATTTACATTTTCAGAAATCCGTGAGAATATCATTATATATAGCTTGTTTTTATAAAACGAATAAAAATAATAATAAGATTATAATGAAAATAGAGGAACAACAAGCACATAATGAAGCAAAAAGCAGAATTTGACAAATTAGGAAATTTTGTTCCATTTTATACGAACGTAATGTAGAAAATGACAAACATTGCTGATAGAAAACTAATAATAATGAAAAACTGAAGAAGTTCAAAAATACTTTAAAATTGTTCAAATTATTTATTACAAAAAATAAATAGAATTTTTAAAATGTTAAAAATATCATATATATATATGTAAAACAAAGCTGGGCAGCTCATATGCTTGAGGGCAATATCAAAACATAGACTGGGTATATATAGTTGCCAGTAAAGTTCGCCCTTGATCCATCAGATCATATTTGCTAATTTATAAACGACTTCTAATAAAAATTATGGTTTATGGAGTCTATAAAATCGCTTTTTGTACGGGGACTGTGTCAAAACATTTATCAATATGAATCATTTTTAATGGTGTATAACCAAGGCAAATGTATACAAGCAAAACTCCAGTCAAAATATAGATACAAAATTCCATCAAAGCTTTGGCTTTGAGATATCGTTCACATTCAATAGGGTTTGCCGTTGGTCCAGGAAAATACATGTATAACAATAATTTTCTGGGCAATCATATAAAATGTCCAAAAATATTGTATATATGTAGCATATATTAAAGTGTATAATAACATATTATATACAATATAATTTTAACATTTTACGTATAAGTCCTAGGTATTTATCAAAGGAAAAGTTCTCCAACAACCACATTTTTTATAAATTTGATTATATAATTATATCGTATATAGCGCAAATGATTAGTACGATCAAGAAAAGCCGATCAGGAAAAGCATATGGAGTATTCATTTGTTTCTATTGGCATAAGTTTTGACCAACTTTTAAACGTCTCACCTCAAAATGCATTTAATGCGATCAATTCATTTCATTTCTCTTGTTAATTTAAAAACCCGTTTATTTCTATATGTGCGAATCAAACTTCAGTTAATATATAACAAATGTAAATTTTTAAATCGGAATTTCCCGAAATTAGCGTTTAATCACTGCATTCATTTCCCTATCATAGTAGGTATTACGAAAATGCTAAAAAAAATAAAGCTCACAATTTGAGGGAAGTTGTTTAGAATAGATTCCAGCAATCGGGTATGTGATATCCGCATTTAATACAAAAAAAAAGCGAAGATCTTACCCCTGCTTATGATGTATATTTTTTTTAAGAATTTATAATCTTATCAATTTTACTTTTTTCTCAGTCCAAAAAATCTGTAAATAATCATGAAGTTTAAACTAATTTAATTATTATTTTTATACAGCTCAAATAATGGCAGATTTAGCATACGGTCTTTCATCGATTGAAGTTATTACTGGCTATTTGAAAGTTCAGGGCACCTATGGCATGTTCGATTTGCATTTCTTAAAAAATTTGAAAACTATCCAGGGTAAACAACTCTTTGAAAATAAGTAAGTATAACCCGCAGCTTCATTAATTTACAGTAATAATTTTGTACATTTAGATATGCATTTTATGTACTTGAAAATACGGATATGGAGAGTATATGGAACCCGAATCAAACGGTTATGATTGAAAACGGCACCGTTTACTTTCACTTCAATCCCAAACTTTGTCTATCCGAAATACATAAACTCTTGCCAATGTTGAGAAATCAAACGCATTTCGACAAAAATGAAGTGGCTGAAGATTCAAATGGCTCGAAGGGTTCATGTGAGTGAAGCGCAATACTCTGCATGATGTTCATCTTATAAACACAATTAAAAATTGCAGGTAATACCTCGTTACTGGATGTAGTGGTACCGACATTGGGATCAACTATGGCATTGGTTAATATTACAAATCCTATTAAATACGACGATGAGCGCACCTTTATCGGTTATCAATTTCTGTACATGGAGGATCCCATAGGCAATGCTTCGAAATATGGCTTTCGACCGTGCGATGATGGGTAAATTTATGAAGTGAAATTTGCGATTTTGATATTGTCTTCTTAAACTGTACTTGCAGTTGGTCAGTCAGTGAACCTACAAAGGACACAATTCAAATTTTCCAACCCCTTAAACCTTTTACGCAATACGCTTTCTATGTTAAAACGATGACCATTTCAACAGAGCGTCGTAATGCTCAAAGTCCCATAATGCACTTCACAACAAAATCGGATAAACCCTCGTATGTTTCCAAATTACAGGGTTATGCAAAATCAAGCTCTGAAATTATAATGAGCTGGAAACCACCAAAAGAGCCGAATGGAAAACTGATTAAGTACAAATTGCGAGCACAAATCGATGCGCGTGATAATCAATTGAAAACAAGAAACTATTGCAAAGATCGTAAGTAAAAAGCTTATCAATAACTAAAAAGTTTTTTGCATTGCTAGCACGGATTTTCATTGATTGATCTCAAACACATAGTATACCTCGTAAATTCCGTTTTAAGCAACTAAAAATAATCATCTTCATCATCGTTAAAACTTTAATCAATTTAAGCAGTTTTGTCCGCGTATCTAACGAAAGAGTGACAGAAACCAGGTCACTTATGCGAGAAGTCTGAAATTTGGGATAAAGCCATGCTAAGTTCGAAATTAGACAAAATCGGTTGAGTGCAAAAAATTTGCTCATATATGATATCATTGAAATACTACTACTGAAATACTACCTACTAATGATACTTCATTCTTAACCCAAACTAATAATATCTCAATTAAAGACGAGCTGAGTTGATATATTATGTAAGTGTGAAGATGCCATTTTTGCATGGTCCACTTATTAAGCGTACAAGAACTCTCCAATTGGGAAAACATTTTTATTGTTTCCGTAAAATTTATACCGTTTTTTACCATTTTTCCCCATTTTTACCATTTATCGACAATTGATAGATACAAAAAGGGATACAATGGAAGACGGTACGATATGCATCAGAAGAGCACTTATCTGATGATGAGTGTCGATTCATTACGAACTGATGCACTGCAGTCGATGGAAATGAGACTCGATCCATACGAACTTATTTGGTCATTGCATACTCATTTTGGATAAGATAAACAACGAATTGTATTAGTTTTTTACGTAATTCTATTCTATATAAATATAGTTCTGTATGCTTTAACATAATTGACAAATGTTTATTAAAATTTCATTTGTTGCTAGGGCCCAAAATACAACGGCAACAGTGTATCAAAATATAGACTAATTGAAAATGTATTTCTTACACTGTACTATTAAATACTATTAATGTAACAGTTAACTGCATTTTTGAAATAGTTTGTACTATTGACAAGGTGCGTTTATAAAGTTTCGGCCTTTATAAATTAGGTTCTGACGAAGGAAAAATTTAAATATTTCCGCAGTTTTTATAATTTTATTCTTTTTCTATTAGTTTAATGTCACTTGGAGTTAATTTTTTCCGCTCCATGGAATGAATGCTACTCTGCAATCTAAAGATAACTTGGAATAAATATGAGATTTATACTACACCGCATATGTACTCGTATAGTGTGGTATTTATTCTCACAATCACATTTTTGCTGTCTAGTTTGTACCAGGGTCACTGGGAAAAACGTTGGGAAAACGGCACCTTTTGAGTGACCAACATTAGTATATTTAAAGTATGTATGAACGTCAAAAGTGAGAAAAACACGTGAAGTTTCCCTAAAAAGTCCTAAAAATGCTAGAATCGCAGAGAGTATTATTTTTTATGGAAGTAGTATATTGCAATTTGATTTAATTCGGCCATCAGGTTTTAAAATTGCACTTTTATAAAATAAATGAAATCGTCTACTTGAAGCATTCTTTAATTTTTTTTATTTATATTGCTGCACAGTCGCCGTCGCTTGTGATTGGCGTTGTAGTGTAAATAACAGCTTTCATATGAACCTATATAAAAAAATTTCCCACATTTAGATGCATTTTGTGGTGTCGCTTTGGTAAAAATGATTCTTTATTTTCAACTAAACGTCTTTAATTTACTACTATATATCAATTATATTTTTGTCTACATATGTCATTTAATGTTTTTTCTATCTAGCTTTGAAGGTTAGTACTACAAAGGTCGATAAGCCAATAATCGCCCCCAGTACATCAATGGAAGAACCAGAACAGTCGCCAGATTGCAAGTGCCCAAAAAATCCAACGGGCACATTTTATAACGAAGACGAAGTCGAGCCAAGCATACATGCCAGTATAGAGCTTGAAAATCAATTGCATAATTTTATCTATGTAAAGTATGTAGTGAAACATGTGTTTTTTTTTGTAGAGAACCCAGTTTTAACGCTGTGTTTAATATTCACCCAAAAATATGTTAGGAAAGCAAAAAGGAAAAATTCAAGCAGCTCTCTGGAGTCCGATAACAAATCGGAATCAGGTAGAAGCAGACGTGATATTGTCGAAATGAGTGCTACCGACAGTTTTCTGCTGCGTCACATAGGAGAGGGTCCTGCCGATAATGAGGCAACTGCAGTTCAAGATTTAAGGAATAGTAGCATTTATACCCAGGAACACACAGTGAATGCATCAACGCATGAGTTCGTCCTCCAGGGTTTGAAACATTTTTCATGGTATATGTTGGGGATAGAAGCATGCCGGGAGCCTGAAAAGAACAACAATGCCAGCGATTGTAGTAGAGAGGTGAAAATATATGTTCGCACCCTTATGTTAGGTAAGTTTTTTAAATATTTGCCATGAAAAATAGTATATTCACATTTTTATCATTATGTCTGCTCTAGCTGATGTGGATAAAGCGGAAAAGTTTGAAGCAGTGAAAGAAGCCACAAATTCATCTCGTACTAACGTCCGACTCTTTTGGCAACCACCTACGAATCCTAATGGGGCTGTAGTGTCCTATACAGTTCTTTACGAACTTCAAGCGCCCGATGAAGTAGAGGAGAAAAAATGTATAACTGAAGTCGACTACACCGGATTTGGCTATAAATACAATGGATATGTTCTCTCAGGATTGCAAAGCGGCAACTATAGTTTCAGAATTCGAACAAATACGTTGGCTGGCGAAGGTCACTTTACCGAAAAGCGTTACGTTTATATAGAGGTAGTCATGCTGTATTTAATGCAAGTAAAAAATAGTATTTAAATTCACATTTCTTGGTTTCATAGCCCAATACCCTAGATCCTGGCATAATAGCTGGTATAGCGGTGGGATCTATTGTGCTCATTCTCCTAATTGGTGCCGCTGTGTATTTAATCTTCTGCAAGCGGATTCTGGCTCCTCCTTCCGACTTGAAGATATTTCCTTCAGCTAATCCTCTTTACATTAGTCTGCAATATATCGCAGATGACTGGGAGGTAGCTAGAGATCGTGTAATTCAATTAAGTCCCCTTGGGCAAGGTTCATTCGGCATGGTATATGAGGGCATTTTAAAAGGTGAAGGCGATGGTGAAGGTAAAGCAGATGTACCATGTGCCATTAAGACCGTTAATGAAAATGCCACTGATCGGGAGAGAATTAATTTTTTGAATGAGGCCTGTGTCATGAAACAATTCGACACCTACCATGTGGTACGCTTATTGGGGGTGTGTTCTCGTGGTCAGCCGGCGCTGGTTATAATGGAGCTTATGAAAAATGGTGATTTGAAATCATATCTTCGCGCTCACCGACCAGAAGAAAGGCATGAGGATATGGATATGCCTTTATCGAGCAGAGGGGAAACATTGACATCGCAACCGCCACCGTTGAGCCGTGTCTATCAGATGGCCATTGAAATTGCCGATGGAATGGCGTATTTGGCGGCCAAGAAGTTCGTTCATCGCGATTTAGCTGCTCGCAACTGTATGGTCGCTGCTGATTTGACCGTTAAAATCGGAGATTTTGGGATGACCCGAGATATTTACGAAAATGATTACTACCGCAAAGGAACAAAAGGTAATACTTAAATATTTTATTAATGACTTGTAAGCCACCAATATCACAAACATGACACATTGAAATGTGCCTATTTTCTTTATAGGGTTACTTCCGGTACGATGGATGCCACCGGAGAGCTTAAGAGATGGCGTATATTCCACGGCAAGCGACGTCTTCAGTTATGGTGTAGTTTTATGGGAAATGGTCACCTTAGCGTCACAACCGTATCAGGTAAAGTATTTGCAAAAGTACATATATTTCGTGACGCTCATTCGAATGCCACCTACTCAATCTGAAAAAAGGGTTTAGGAAACGACCAAGTATTGCGGTATGTTATCGATGGCGGTGTAATGGAACGGCCCGAAAATTGTCCGGACAAACTGTATAGTTTAATGCAAAAATGTTGGCGCAGCCGACCAACTGCCCGTCCTACTTTCATGGAAATCATACGATATCTGTACGATTTATCAGATCCCAAATTTCGGGAAGTATCTTTCTATAATTCTGCAGAAGGTCAACATATACTATCCAAAGAGATTGCGGGTGGGTACACAGAAGGGACAAACTTATAAGAAACGAAATATAAATTTCGATTTTTTCTTTCATAGAATCAAGTAATCGTTCAGGCGATGTTTTCGACGACCTTGAGAATAATATGGAAGATGTTACAACACCTTTGCGCTTAGAAGAGTACAGTGGCTATAAATTAAACTCCTCCATTGGTCTTCGCGCTGATTTGTCAATGGCTATGGACGATGAAGCTCTTCATTCCCCATACAGGTAAGCTTTGATTGACAAGTTGGTTAAAAATATAAATATATAAATCAACGCAACTTGCTTCATTTCTTCTAAAGAGCCGTCGGGCCGCCTTTTAAAGTACAACTAAGCACCTCACATATCATGGCTAAATAAATCTATCCATTTGTATACGAATACAATTTTGCAATATTTGTTATTATAAAACCAATTTATTTAATATATTAAATTTCCATAGCATGGGCTCTCCAATGGCCGCCAGTAGTACTCCGGATGAACAGTCACGTGGTAGTTATAATAT
>JAHXMU010000135.1:110719-120838 GCA_019455685.1 Philornis downsi | reverse complement strand
TGGTTCTAAGGGACGACAGAAAGAACCAACAATAATGCCGCTGTCGTCGTCTATGCCAGATGATGTAATTGGACAACAAGCCGCATCATCGTTACATCCTTCAACGGCGTCGGCGGGCTCTTCGAATGCTTCGTCGAAAGCCGGAACCGGTAAGTACCCAAGCCTTAAAGCCGTTGCCGATTCGTTGGGTAGTAGTATTGTGCCTAACCGGTTGCGCATGATCAACATGCGTTTATTTAATCACAAACGTTCCGGGAGCAATGCTAGCCACAAGAGTACAAGTTCAAATCCAAATAGCTCGTCTGGGGTCGGGGGTAGTATAAATAACTTGGCTCGAAGCGGACGAGGCAAGAGCATGAGCGGTCAAAATCTCGGCACAATTGAAAGCGGTGGCAGTGGTAGTACTGGAAGTTACTCTGGCAACCCACGTTTTTTCTCAACATCTTCCAACATGGGTACCAGCGATAACCCAAACTATAAAAGACTAGATGACAGTAGCGCAGACACTAGTATGTCAGGCGCTGATTCAAATAAGACAAAGGCAAAGATGCCATCGTCCTCTGGTTTTGTAATCAGTTCGAATCCTTCATACAAAGTGTTAGATGAATCTTTAAATACAACAGGAGCATCACTACACACAGATGAGAATCCCAACTATGAAATAATGCAGCCGGGAACGGGATCATTGCAGCTGCCCCCGCCGCTGTCAAGTGAAACGACTTCATCCTATGTTATGATGAATGAGCCCGCACAGAAAAAGAAACCCGAATTCAGTGCCATGCACGAAAATGATAATGCTAATTATCAACTGATGTGCCCCCTGATACCAACCACATCCTCAGCAACAATAACACCTGCGTCAGTATTACCAGCAACTACAACGGCATCAATGTCGGCATCGCAACATCCTGCAGCACGGTCGGTTAGCGAACGTTCCAATAAATTTTCGTCATCATCATCGGCTGCTTCCTCAATCTCGAGTCATGAATCTGAAGAAGACGATGATATACACCATACGAAAGACATTAAACTAGAACGCATGCCACTAAGTAGGCGCAGCAGCAACGACCGCAGTCAAAAGAGACATGCAAAAAGGTCGAATCGGAGTCGCAGCCAAAGCAGTAGTAGTGGTAGAAGTGCAACAACGAACACTGCCTCAACGATAATACCAACAGCACCAGCAACGACCACAACATCACAGACAAGAACGACGACACCACCATCGACGTCGACATTATCAGCAAAGGAGAAATGGTGGAAGGAAGGTCAGCCACAACCACCACAACCACCTCCGAATGGTTTTGTTGGACGGGAAGCGTAAGCGGCTTCGGAACAACCATAACTCCCATCTTCTTTTCCCAAGGGGAGACTGTAAATCAAACATGTATTTATACACTACAACCTCCCGCCCTCCCCCTCCTACCCACACAAAACTTAATCTGCTGACTAAGTTGGTTGAATATATCGGAAAACGGAAACAAAAATATTAATATTTGTTTATATTTATATGTGTATATATGCATATGTGTATAAATATATATATATATATATATATATATATTCATACAAAATACAACAAAAACAAGCATATTACTACGATTATTACGATTATATTTTATATATTATATAATAATAACAAAACATTTTGAATGTTTATGTACTATGCATCGGTACATATGTTAGAAAATTGCATAAGAGAGTTAAAAACAACAAAAACAAAACAAACAAAAAAATTAAAATTTAATTGTACGCTTAACATTTAAACAAACACACACACATATACACACATTGACATCCAAACGATAACCAGATGGAGATCACACACACTCAATGACTCATATAATATGTAACATAATAATAATGATACTACGTAATTATAATGATCATAATGAAAATGATGTTGCTGGTAAATGACGACCACGCTAGAAGAAACAAGAGATGCAAAAGCAAAAGAACTATATATACATTTATATATACATCCATAAATAAATAAATTGATAAAATACTATGCTACTATATACATACATATATAAATATGCGAGTATATAACGAATATATATTTTATAGTAATGAAGAAAGATGAAATGCCAAAAACAAAAATACAGACAAATTACAAATATAAATTATTGGATACAAATAGAATGCAACAAAACAATAAGTTAACAACACTGTAGATAATATATAATAGCCCACATCCATCCATGCTTTTGGGTACCCTGTAAAAAAATGAACGATAGAAACAAAATACATCCGTCGTGGGGCAAAAGGGAAAACAATCGAAATGATTTTGGGAAACGAAAAAGAAAAAAACAAAGAACAAATTGTTAATGTTTCGCCACTCCGCACTTGGTTGTTTACAAAATAATTACAAAAAGTAACTCTCTCTCTCCCCCTGCCTGTGTGCTTATTTGCAATAGGAATATTTTATACGAATCGAAAATAGTAGCCTACTAAATGTCTGGGATCATTCACCCTTACACATTGGTTTGTGGAATTGGCTACTATGATACAAAAAATTTGCATTTGGCAATCGTGTGCGGTTTAAAGAATCCAGAAGAAAATGTGCCTAAGCTTAAGATATGCAAGAAACTGTGTAATTTTTTTTTAATATATTTCAAATTCATATTCTAAAGCCAGTTTTCATATTCTAAAGCCAGTTTCCAGTGGTTAATCGGAAGATGGGAAATATTCATTTACAAATCTAGTGACTTTGATATGCTGTACTAAAATAAATAAAATCTTTGAGAATGAGTTATTACTTTTTTTTGATTCGCTCAGATAGTTTTCGTGATTTACTATTTTCTATTTTGGCTGAAATCAAAATGTAAATAGACACTTTCCCCTCGCAACACGTTTTTTTTAAAAACATGGGTATTAGTTTTGGAAACTAAAGTATAACTAAGATATTTAAGGTGGCAATCGTATCTCGTATCAGAAATGTTATAAAACGAATTATATCATTTAAAATCTTAGTTTAGCTTCAGAAGTATACGCAACAAAACTGTGTTCCATTGAGCCAATAAATAATTAAATATTTTAGACACTAACAATTTTCCCCATATTTATCATAAAAAATTTATCAGCTAACAAACAAATTTTCCTTACAATTTTGTGTGGCTATTGCGAACACCTCATTAAAATATATATCATAATTCTCAATATATTGCGACTTCGTGGACTTAAATTCAGTGCTCCACTGCATATTTTTCTGATACAAAATTGTTTTTTTATTAAAGTTCATCTATCATTATGGGGTTTATTTAAGCTCATAAATACTTCGGGGAGCTGGTAAAGTTTTAAATGTTAATCGAATTATATTAGTCCATTCATTCGCTAATTGTACTCCACTTTAGAATACATTTTTAAATTTACAAACTAATATTTTGCAAGACGCGGCGAGTTCCAACATAACTAATAGATGTCAATTCTCACACAGTTTAGTACATTATAAAAAGTTGTGATAATTGAAGGCGTCGGAGTGGAATTCATTAAAAAAAAGTTTTTAATAAAAATTTTTAGTGATTGTAGTTGTAAACATATATTGAACTATAATTTAGTCAGCGAACAATGAATATGCATCCGCGCCATTAGGAAACTAAATCACGATTACATAAGTTATATAAAATTTGGTCGCGGTTATATATTCACAACAAATATGGCTACCAACATGTTATAATATTTCTAATATGATATTACGGCGATATTGAATTTGAACTGGCGAATTTGTTAGACAACAGCAAAAACGACAATTAACCATGCACAATAATTCTGAATTCAGAGTATTAGTAACTTTATGCTACTCAAATTGAAACATAGAACGAAGTGCATGATCTCTGCAAATTTTATTATTTCACATAAATGTCACATTTGGGACTGATATTGATCTTCGATTTTTTTGCTCTTGACTGCCCCCTACACAATGCAATACATAAGGCCGTACTAAAAAAATAGTAATTTAACATCCATAGGACAAGCATTCTCCAAATCCTCACTAATTTATTATAAACATTGTTAATGCCCTATTGAGTAAATCCAAAAGTCTACAACATTCGTAAATTTTATAGATAGTTTCTCCGAGCTGTACTCGTAGAGGGAGAATCACAGACAGAGGGAGTGAAAGAAAAAGAGGGTATACAAAGAAGTTCAATGATAACATGTTTAGGACATTCGCCGCCACAACACACAAAATCACAATCAGTCATTCGCTAAACGTAAATACTTACTAATTACCTAATATTAACACACAACAACAACTAACTCATCCATACATAACATATATACGTACACAAATATCAATGATTTTTTTATTTAAATATTTTTTATTATTGTAATTCGTTTTTAATTATTTTCAGAGTTAAGAAGAAGCTAAACTAATAACGTGAATATTATTTGTTCTTAGTTAAATAACAGTTTGTAATGCATATACATACAGACATAATGTAAATCGTAATAATTAAATAACTACTATAGAACAGCTACATACATATACTACATACATACCATTACCAATTACCACATACATAAATTTAGTTAAATTTTTCACATACACACGTAGCATTATTGCACTACTTTCAAGATAGAAAGATTTTCTTGCGGCTATGTAGATTTCAGGGATATTGGCATATTGTGAAGTAATATTTTCAAATTTTAATCTATTTTATTCCACAATAATTATATATACTGAGAGAGACAAAGACTCAGTTTCAAATGTATTACATATTTATTACCAAATCATATGTGAGGTGAAATCTACGTTTGTTTATTCTATTCGTAGAGCATAAGAAATCCTTCCTTAACAGTGCAACAAAACTCGTGTGTTTCGAATAGCTTAAATTTAAAAACAGTCGGTCACATAAGTTATGGCAGTTCCTTGGTATCCATTGAAATGACAATGTATAACTATTTTATTTTATTTATTTGTTAATAATTGAAAATACTGAATAATAATAATGTGACATAAATTATAAAGTATGTGATTCAAAACGACCATATTCAAAACGGTGCACATTTGGATATTTCATTTATTTATTTTCTAATTTTACTTTTCACCTGTTAATACTAGTATATCTCAATTTAAATAAAAATGACTCAAAATCGTTACAATTAGTTCCTTTTTTACCACTTTACTACGTCTGCTATGCTTTGGAATGTTATTACAATTAAGTTTTAAATTATGTTCTGACATTTATTTCCGAAAATGGTTCAAAGACTAGTTATGCAATTTCCATTAATCTATGAAACGGTCCCTCTCGAACCAATTAATTTTTCATTAGTTCACGGATTTATAGTTCCAGAGTACCAGAGCTATGAAAATCGAATATATGAATATATTTGTGTCTTTGAAAATATAAGAACTAAGATACCACCAATTTTTTTAATAATTACAATATATTCCAAAGAAATAAAAAATTTCCTCCTGTGGGTTTCAAAAAAGCATTATTGTTGAAATACAATTTTTTTCAAATATTTATATTTATATATTTATATCCAAAAATGCTTGCCTCAAATATCTGCTTTCAGTAACCCAAAGACTAGTTACTGAACTTGTATTTTTATCGAGTGGTATTTCAAACTGGACTGTCGATATAAAACCAGTTTCTATTTTAATGGAATAAGGAAATTTTCCGAAATGGTTTCATATTTGCAAACATAACCATCTAATTTTTTTTAATTTTATAGGTAGTGCACAGTTTGCAAAGTTCAACAATTAAATTGTTGTATATTTTCATTTAATGGATACGTATGCTGGCTATCATTCCTTCTGTGATTCAATACAGACATTTCCCCCTTTACCCAAAAAGTACAGTTTAACTCGAATATCCCTAGGTCACATCAAACTCCATGTGGCGAAATTCTATAGAGCTTGGGTTTATAGTTCGATGTGGCTCAGATTTCACAGCTGCTACTGTACATTAGTTGTATATACTACATAAAATAAAACAAAAAAAAAAAAAAAACATATTTACAATACAACCATATGAGCCAATAGTTAAAAAATGATCATTTTTATAGCAAAAGTCAACAAAAATACAACAATTCAGAGTACAAAGAAAACGATTTTGATATGTATGTAGTGGTTATATTTTTGTTTTCTTACTCACTGCTGCTCCTGCAAAACAAAGCAAACAAAAAACAGAGAAAACTTTTTTTAATTATAATCAAATTCATTTATTTTAATTTTACATAAATCTATACATAAACACATGGAATATACTATATATGATTATACATGTATATACATGTAAGCGCATACATACATATATGTATGTACTGTATGTATATAACACATACACAAACAAACACACACACACACACACATACATACATTTACAGTCGGAAATGCAATAAGGATGATGAGGAGAAATAAAGAAATTGAATGAAATTAAGGAAAACCAATACAAAATCAGCCGTTCAATTACAACAACTGTAGATATTAATTAAACAAATTATGCTGTTTTTTATACATACATATATACAAATTTAATACTTAATAGAGGAAATCAACGGATTGAATGCTATACATAAAGAAAATAATGGAATATATGACTACAAACAAACAAATACACATACACACATATACATACAAACAAACAAACATATACACACATGCCCATATGTTTACTATGCAAACAATAGATATTTTTTTTATACTAAAAAGACTGAAATATATAGTTCCTTTGTTTTTATGTAAATTTATAAATAACGAAATTATCTATGTATATACATACGTATATTTATATATATGTATATGTATGTATATATATACATACATATATAATTCTACAGTGGGAGAAAAACAAATACAATAAAACATAATAAAAATTAAGAACTTGTTTTTTTTCTTCAATATTTTTCATTAACCATATTATTTTTCGTTATTTCAATAAAACATTTAGTTGTTGATTCCCTTTTTTATTTGCGTAAAATTTTTGTTGTTTCTTCTATAACGTAAACAATTTTATTCTTTATAAAGAAAACACGACCTAGAACATTTAGTTTTAAATTTTATAAGAAAAAAAATCTAGTTTATATTTGCCGTAATTTTGTTATTTAAAAGTAAAAAATGAAACAAAATAAAACGTGAATTGTGTTTAGAAAATACATATATTTATATATTTGTTACATTTTCTAAAAAGAGTAAATATTATTTTATGCATTAAATCTAAACCAAAACGAAAAAAATTATTCAAAAAAAGAAGATCTGGTGTTTATTTGTTTTATAGGACACGATGCATGCAAAAAGTTGGGGGAAACAGGTAACCGCATTTAATTTTAAGAAGTTGGAAGCTATACAGAATTTCTACGGTATGTAAGTTAACGTTAGCTATCGGCGTAATTGAGAAATGTTGATGTCATTCTGAAAGGGGCTTTTATTATAAATGTTAATATTTGAGTTTCAACCATGCTCGTAGAATCATCGGAAAGAAGTCTAATCATGAACATGACGAAATCCAATACAGAAATACAACTAAAGACATCCGACCGTGCACTTTTTTACTCCAGTTGTACATGCTCTTAGTACTTTCTAGCAGAAATTCCATGACACAGTTAAAATGACTATTCTGCGGTGCCAATTAACTCATAAACATAATCTATAACAATATAAGGATTTCAGTACATGCTGTCCGGGCTTCACGACCCAGCAAATGGGTAATTATCAAAAATATACTCGTTTGAATGGCAACATAATAAGACTCCAGCAATTTAGAGTTCAACGGCATTGTCAGCAATATTACTTTGTATACCGCAGCGACCGAACGTTAACAATCGATCTTTAGTTAGTAACTGATTTATTGTTTTTTTACAGATTTTTGAGGTAAGTACTAAAAAAATGTAGAAAGAGTAGAAAAAATGCGCATATTTTTGAATCGTACATATGTATATTAAAAAAAATGCATTTTTCTTAGCTCAAATAAAGCTTGGAAATATTGACACAGCCGACAATTTTTCGTTTAACTTGTTTGATATGAATTTTGGTAAAATAAACGAAAATCCAATATTTATTTCCATATAGGGTAACTGCATAAACATTAAATATATTTGAATAGCTGCGAACTTTTAACTTTGAAATGTTTTTGACCACCTGGCTGAATATTATAAAACTTGATCTTAAACTAAAATTTTAAACATTTGAGGCGTAAGAAAATATAATTGCCCGATTTTGTTCGGGCAATTATAGAAAAATAGGGAAAAATACGTAAATTTATCTGAGTGCCAGAAAATGTGTACCCCAATTTTTGAAACAAGTTGCACATACATTTTTATGAGCGGGATAAAAATTAATTACATAACAAAATTGAGAACTATACAAAACAATATTTCTCCAGCAAATTCAGCTGCAAGCAGAACAATATGCAGCACTTGAAATACTTACACCTAACGTGCATAATATACCAGTCTCTTCTTTTGTAAATAGCAACAGGCATAAATTACTCTTCAAGTTAAATTCTAAAGATTTTGTAAAGAAATATAATTAATTTGTATGCGAACAACGCATGACTTCGTCAGATCATTGTAAGATTCTCCCATTTCTTAACGGCAAAATTTCATTTCATTTATTGAATAGTCTTGTAATTTAAAGCCTTTTGGCCAATATGAAGCAAATTACAAAATACATAAAATAAATACTACTGGAATTAAAAAAACAAAATATAACTTAGAATATAACATCAAATTAGCTATTAACTATTAACTTATAACGCTCAAATTAAAGTGCATTAAAAATACTTTCGCGGAGGGAAATAAAAATAATGAAAAAAATTAAATATTAAATGATATAGGTCAGTCCAAATTAGAATTTTTTTTTTAAATTAAGTTAACAATTTTACAGTTCCAAACGTAAATGTAAAAATGTATATAAAATAAAAATTGATCACATAAAATCATATATTTAATATCAACCAGTAATAATTAACAAATATCAACTGTCTACTGCACATAATAGACAGATAAGTCTGTTACGAAATATTGCGTATGACACACATTTAAATTTCTAAGCTCATTTTGGCAATGCATTATAGCTACTAGCTACTCTTACATTAATAGATCGTGCTGTAAGATGGCAAAGTTTGGGGATAAACAATTGTCTTCTATGAACGGAATGACAAAACGGAAAAAAAAGTTTCATATTGGAAACGCGGACATTGGTTACAATATATTTTGTAAAAACAACAACAATCGTACACCGATAAATGCAAGAAATGAACATCCCAGAAATTGAATCACAAAAGGTGTTATATGTACACGTCTCTTGAGGGAAAAGATGTAACGAACAGCTCTGTTCAAAGATAATTGAAAGAGTTTCATATATTTTTGACTAGTAGCAGAGTATACCTCTAAACAGTACATAATATTTGGCATAAGTAGGGCACAAACCAGTTGCTTTTTCACATACAGCGGGAGCGACAAATTAATTGGGTATAATTGCCTCAATTCATAGTTAAATTGAAAACAACGTGATTAATGTGTTTCTCAAAGCGCAGCTTATCATATAATAAGAGCCCCCAAACATTTCATGTCCTGCACAAACTGTAAATTAGAACCATTATAAACTACTCGTAAAATTCTATTATCAAAAATAACGTTTGAGATTTTAGGATCTTAGGGAATTTCACTGCATGGGGGAAGCCTTTTCAAAAGTGAAACACGATGATGTATAGAAGCTTTATTAAAATAATCTAAAATTTATTTTAATAACTTTGTAGAATTGGAAAAGATTCGGAAGCTAAAAATGTTCATCATTGCTATTCAATTCATTCAAAGAAAATGTCAGGTACATTTTTTTTTTATTGTTTCATAAATAAACCTCGACTGAAACTAATATCACCACTTTTTTTCGAATAACTACAAGCTGTATTTTTGGAAAATGTAATTTTTCGAATAATTGAAATCCGGGTTTCTGAAAAAATCGGATATCATATGAACAATATAGATACACATTTCATTAGTTTCCCAATAAAATCCACCTGCTAGCCGTACACCCGCTATCTTGCAGTTTTTGGCACTTCATAAAATTATTATGGAGTATAAGCAACGACCGCACATGTGCATAACGGATATATTAATCAAGCAAAAGTATTTTATGGCAGAACCATATTTGCAATGGCCGTGTGTCGGGTG